>JANIJG010018606.1:89498-137176 GCA_024611175.1 Megaceryle torquata
TCTACTTCACATTAAAACTTATTTTATGTTTGCAAGTATTGTGACAAAAGAAGTTATACACTCCAGTGGGTGTGGACTCAGACTACAAACAGTTAGAATCTTTTCTTACTTGCTCTCCAGTTTGTTGGAATCTGCACAGTGCATAAGTCGTCTGCAGATTCATCAGCTGAATTTCCAATGAAATCAAAATTAAGACAGTTTAGTACAAGCTTCAAAAGTTGCATTGCTAAACTTTGTTGCTGTTGGTCCTGAAGGATTAAAGGTTTTGCCAAGAGCTAAGGAGAAAAGAAGTCTTGTTAGGTCACCTGCATGGAACATGCTTAAAAACAATTTTGCTAAGGAAAATGTTTGGATATAAAATTGAAAAGTTCAGGCCAAGGGAACACATACTAAGAGAAAAATAAATCCTTCAACAATAAAATCTATAGTCTTTCCTTAAAGGCAAGGTGAAAATTATTATTACCACCTCAGAGGTATCTTCCAAGCCAAGCTAAAGCTTACAGACTTACTGAATAATTTTTAAAGCCTCATAAAATAATCCTTTTGCATAAAATACTTACAGGTAAAACTGAACGTCTTGTGGATCCTGTTTGTTAAAACAATACTAAAACATTCACTGCAAAAATTAAACTGGAAGGTTTTATTGTTTTTTTCTTTCAGTTACTCCAGATCACTGTGTAGTATACAGCACATACATCACATGGGTAACATACCTCAAAAATTGATTATTTTTCAGTTTGATGTTCAGGCTGCTAAACAGTATGAGTTTGCCAGTATGCAAACCCAAAGACTGTTCTTTTGGTAAGTCCAGACAAACCTGGCATTAAAAACCAATGAAATGAGCAGTCTGTAACCTGAACATAGATATTTACAACACCTGTATAAATACAGCTGTCAGTGTCTCTACTGCTTTATAACCCCTGTAGTGTCCGAATAAAAAGGTACTTTGTAAGCAAGACAAGCTGTTGGGATTTGCAAGTCTATACTCAACGTACTGTAAGAACACATTTTTATTGATCCCCTTATGTAATTAAAATAATTTATATAACATTTTATCTTAAAGAAATTACTACCTCAAGATTGCACACACAATATAAAAGTGCTGAAAACAAACCTCAAATTCATTAGTCACTGATGTAGTTTGTGAACATTAAGAAAACTGACATAATTGTCTAGAAAAACAGTAAAATAAATGTAAATAAAACAACTTTATCTGGTTCATCTGCTCCTTATTTATATTCAAACTAACATCTCAAGTTTATTAACATGAAGTTTTTAAATTCAGATGACAGGAATTGAAATCAACTCTGCGTCATTACATGCCTCATTAACTTGATAATAACTGTTGCACACATTAGAATTGACACTGAAATTCTGTATGTCTTGAATAAACTCTTTTGCCATCAATCGTCTCTGTTACGTTTCAACTCTTGGTATTATTTTAGTGATTCCACAGTTGTTAGTTGAGTGTAGTTTTCAGTGTATTATAGAAATATTTCTAAAACTACCTTCCTATACTGAAGTTGGCATTATAAAGATACTAACCACAATTTTCTTGTATTTCTGTCTGGAAATCTGTGTGATGTCACTCAAGCAAGCCTTTCATTCAGCACATGAAAGATTAAAACAGTACCTGCAGACCAGCTGAACTTGAAGAAAGCCAGGAAGTGGCTGACCCAGGATATAGGGTCTCACAGGTATGTTTATTGTTTTGATGTGTAATGTGGTTTGCTCTAAGAAGATTCTTCCAAAATATTCAATTATTCTCTTAAATTAGGTATGATTTCTCCATTAATATGCAATTTCAACACTGACTTAAAATATCCTGTATAGATTAGCAGAGCATTCCCTCTTCAGAGGTGAGGGCTCACACATTATTTAATTGCTCTCTCCATTAAAAAAGTATAATACCTGTCACCCGAGCATTAGTAGCTGACCATGTGTGCCCTGTGAACTTGTGCAAACGTGAGGTAAACCACCCTAATTAGACTAAAAGCATACTATGAAAGAGATTTCAGCTAATAATTTAAGATAAATTTTATCTTGTTTTTTTACAGCAGTACCTCAACCACATATCTCAGTGAGAATTATACCTTTAGCCAGAAAGTAATCACTATCATATCTAGTGATCCACTGTGATGGCATCTGTGTTTAAATTCTTAGCTTAAACTCCTGTGTCCAAATGTCAACACCTAATTAATTTGGTTTCCAGAAAATAAAAGTAAACTGTCAGTCCCAAATAAGTAGAAAATGGGAAACAGAACTAAAGAATAAGAAATGGAACTAAACAATAGGGAATGGAACTAAAAACTGGGAAATGGAACTAAATTGGAAACAGAACAATCAGACAACATTTAAAAAATAAGTTGCTCTCAAAAGCAAAGGGTTTCTTGAACTTAAGTAAATTAACACCCCACGGTGCCACTTCCACTACCTTGATCAGCATAAAATGGGAAGTGCAAATTCCAGCTTTGATCTCAGTTAAGTCCACCTGGTCCTGAGAGACCCAGCTTACAGAATGTTGTTCCTCACCAACACCTGTCAAAGCTCTGGGGAAGCTGCAACCTGAATTACTCCTAAATGTTACAGAGAGGATAGGGAACTAGGAAAACACCTTGGCCTGACTATGCTGCCATACCACAAGACAGAGAATTTGTCCATCTTCTTGGTTACTCCTAGTTTAATAAACAATTGTTTTAGCAAACACTGCAACGATAGGTCCAGCAAAAATGAAGTACAATCAAAATAAGAAAAAACATCAAAAAAGGAGACAAGTTCAGAATTTAAATGGTTCAACATTTACAGCAAGATATGAAGATCTAGAGATGGCACAGAAAGAAAGACTGAAAGACACAGAGGAAGGAAGACTGGAATTTTTGTCTGTCAATGTTTTCTGGTCACTTGAGCTTAACTGGGTGTCATGTGGTCTGTTTAAGTACAGAATTCATCAACTCAGAAAATCTTAAAGACTTAAACTGGGACAATTACGTTAACAATTTAGTTTCAATTATAAAGAGCCTCACCTCCTTCAAAAGGGAGCACGCAAGCATCAGTATGTCCTTTAGAGAGGTGTCACGGAATGAGGTAGCTATTTTACGATGCTTTGTTGAAGGTCTTGAATAATCAACCTAAGAAAAGTTAGGACAGAATAAACAATGCTCCTGTCTTTGCTAAAACTAGGTGATAGATATATCCGGAAGATTAATTATTTCAAACTAGAAGTTAAAATTATGGTTTATGACTAAATGTAGATCTTGACAGCTTCCTGAGGTGCTTCCTTTTTTCCCTTCAAGTTTGTCTCTTTTTGGATGAAGAGGTCTGAAGCACTTCCTCAGGTTAAGACGCAGGCAAAAGAATATCACTAGCAGATACAAATACAATTGACATACACTTTGCTTTCCTAGTTCTAGTGACTGTCACCTCATACCAGATATGATAGGTATCTGGTACAGGTAGAGACCCTGCACTAAGAATTTCTTGCCTCTATATTTTTGTAGGAAGAGGAAGATGTGTTATGTCTTAAGAAATGTTTCTCCAACCATTTTTATGAAGAGCAGAACCATTTAACACACCACTTTACCAGCAATACATATAACTCTTGCAGGAGGAAAAAACCCAAACGTGCTTACTAGATTCATTTCCTGAGTCAGTTCTGAGAGAATCATTACTCCTATTATATAGTGGTCCACAGTGCCCTACAGAAAAGGAAAAAAAAGCAGACAGGATTGCTCAAACATCATAGCTTGTAGTTAATGTTTTCCAACACTTTTAGAATCAAGAGGAATTTTTAGGCTGAGATGCGCTAAGCTGTTTAGAAGACTGTCATGCCAAATTCTATCAACATTAATAGAACTAGACTTTCAAACTCCCTAATTAGCTCTGAAAAAAATACCCATCAAAAATTTCAAGAATTCTGTGATATCACAAACCCATCAGAAAATAGACTCTAAGTAACAACAACCTAGAAATTCATTATTGCACACTTCTCAAAGGTCTGTTCAGTATTCTAGAACTCATAAGGCAAGCTGCATGAAATTCAAATAATTAAAAAAATTAAGCCATGTATGGATGAAAAAGATCACAGGGCACTCTTAGGGGGGAAAAAAAAAAGTTTTTTAATGCTACCTAATAAAAAACCTCATTCTTTTCCCTCCATGGTAGTATACAATTCATTGGTTTGAATTGAATGATACATTCCATCTCTGAGAATTTCTGTCTAAGTGAGGCAGTAGGTGTGAAATATTTGTATCTGAGGGTGCAATCTGATAATCAGTGCTTCAGTTCCTTGGAATGTTCTGAAATTCAGAGATAATGCAACATTTTGCATTTAATTCATAAAATACAGCTGTCTTCATTGAGCTACTACTACAACGTATTATAGAAAAATTCAATCTGCTTTGTTAGAAATAATTAAAATCAACTGCAATTAGGCCTTGCCATTGAGTCAGGGGGAAGATGGCTATGTCCAATTTCACTGCTGCTGTTTGCAACCTCAGCTCCCCTGGTGTCCAAAATGAAGTGTCATCCTCATCAAAATTTTCCGTATGTTTGTCATAACCGCACTGATTTTTGCAACTCTGATGATCACCTGAAGTTCAGCTGATGAAGACTCTGGGTACTTACCAAGGAGCCTAACTTTTCACTGTCTCTATTTTGTATTATTGCTTGCACCAAAGCAATTCAGTAGAGAAATTTTTAGAGAACTCTCAGGCAAAATTTTATATTGCTGCCC
Organism: Megaceryle torquata; assembly: GCA_024611175.1. Taxonomy (NCBI): domain Eukaryota; kingdom Metazoa; phylum Chordata; class Aves; order Coraciiformes; family Cerylidae; genus Megaceryle; species Megaceryle torquata. Next base: position 94,231 of record JANIJG010018606.1, read on the forward strand.
TACTTGCATTCAGGAAGATTAAACATCCTGTACTGAATTTGAGCACAGCTTTCTTTTACATTTCAAACTCTTAAAATAGTCTATATGAGTTGTTCCTTAGATCACACAGATCTGCAAAAATGGGAACTGCGGCCTCCCTTCTTTCACAGGTGTGAAGAGCTGTGTGTTGAATGACGAAGGAGCTGGGAATAGAACTGCAGACCTTGCTCCTAATCCCTTCCTCTATATTAAATCACCCAGATTCACACTAGATGAACTCGATCTGGAATGCTTATGAATATGTACTTGAAAGTACCATGAGCTAATTATTAACGTATATTAGTATTGTTTAGGGATTATTTTTTCAATTTTTATCTAAAATTTAATTCACTACTAGATCTATGGCTTAATTTTCTTTTCTACAGGAATTCTTAATTTAAATAAAGAAATCTCTTAAGATGCTAAATTTATATTTAAATCTCTATTTTTAATGAGCTACACACTGAAGAGCCACACTGCAATCATTTTAATAATAAATGCAAAATCCAATTACAGTACATTCATAAAAATAACTGTAAAATGGTAGAGAAGTATACTTGAGTTTGTTTTTAATAAACAGAATATTACAACTTATCTTTTATTAGACATTCCCAGTGTAACTCAAAAAGTACATTAAACTGAACAGTATTATAAACAAAGTAAGAGTGAAAAACAATGAGAAACTCATTGGCAAGATACATAAAATGCTAACTTCCTATTTTCTTGCAGAGTTGCCAGGATCACCAACACATACAAATAATGGATCATTTTGGAAGTAGAAGTCCAAACAGATTAAATTTTCTGATTATTTTTTTACAAAATTAGTACTAGGCTTTATGTTCACACAGACACTCAGAAAGATTCACCTGTATTAACTTTTAAAGCAGATTAGCTACCTCCTGGAAATTTTTTAATAAACCTTTTTATACATGTTAAATTTATGAAATAACCAAGTCTATAATAAACAAGGACATCCAATCACTTTCTCCAAACTTACTTCACAGAAGGAGCTGTACATCCTCCATCTTTAGCTGCTGTGGCTCACAGTACCTACTCCAGATTTGACACATACATTTGAGTAGCAAGCAGTCCATAGCAAATGGCTGCACTCTGACATGAGAAGTTATTTCCAATTTTTAAATACTAGGTATCCTCTATCAAATACTGTCTACCAAGATCACCCCTTTTCCCTGCTTTGGAAAAAGAAAACCAACACCACCCCATGCCAGCACTACAAATGCTGTGAGGCATCAAACCCCACAACCTTGTACAAGTACCAAACCCAGCCTGGTTCTTCATTGTAGGGCGACGTTCTGTTTTAAGCGATGCTCTTCACACTTTGTCCACCCAAGTGTATAACAGCTAAATGACATGTCAATAACTACAAATGGACAGCTCTACACAGAAATAAATAAATAAATAAATCACAGAAGTAAATTATGATCTCCTACCTGCAAAAATTTTTTTACATCTGCAATAATGTCTCTGAAGATGAGCTGATCTTTTAGTACCTCAAACCATCCTAATTTTGTAATTTTAGCAATGACTTGAACAAGGGCTTGGATGACAAAAGGAGCCAGTTTGGGTTGAGATGCTACATAGTTCAAAATGTAATTTCCTGCAAAGAAGCACTGCAAAATCAGCAACACAAATCTTACATAAAATCAATTACATGGTTCTAATAGAAACTTAATGCGTGGATTAAAAAAAAAAAAACAAAACCAACTATATTCTTACAGATAGTATAACAACTGTAAATTACATTAAATCATTAAATACAGCTGAACATTTAGTAACACAAAGCACATTACACACATGATCATCACTCTAGGACACATGACAACCATCTGTGAATTCAGAGAACACTGTCAGGGAAAAGAGAGTAATTTTTCATTAAGGTCCCATATACTGAGCACTGATTATTTCAACATGTAACTCCAGCTCTCACAGCCAACTCAACACAAAAGTCTTTTTTTCAGACAAGAGTTGCTACTGAACGTTCTCAATTCAATCTAGAACATCCCTTTGGGTGATGCACATTGCAGCTGCAGACATTCCTCTCTAACTAGAAGGAAGTCAACCTGTTTCAAAAGCTGATGAAATGTATACTTTTTTTTTTTCTCCTAAAAGAACATTGAAGTCTTTTATCAGAAGCAGCAGATTCTCAACCATGCATTTTAGAGTACTACTATCAACAGAACTAATGAAACAGTGCAGATCTTCCAAAAATCCAAATCAAATCATACACTCCTCTTGTAGAGCCCTTTACTCTGGAAGACCTAACACATGGCTGACCACTCTTTTAGGATATAGCAACAACTTTAACACAGACCGTAAAAAGTAAGGAAAATGTAGGATCTTAATTCTGCAAGTAAGAATGTGAGTTGGCGTGACTTTCACAAACAGTAAGAGCTGGTGATAAGCAACGTTACATGTGAGTGGCAGGTGTAACAGCAATATCTGCACCCTTCACACCTTACAAACATCTCTTAAGCATCTTAAGAGATGTGTGATAAATACAAAGTCTATCTTGAAAAAAATAAGTTGGGGGTTTTTTTCAAATATGAAGTAATCTGAGCTAGCATATTTATTTATATTAATTTTTAAACTCAGAAATGTTGTGTGTACTCTAACTGCAGAGAAATTATGAAGTATCTCACAATCACCTTTATGTTCACCTTATGAGTAACAGCCTTGGTAAATGAAGAGAACTAGAGAAAAAACAGACTACCCACTGAATGGTTAATGGGCTAAAAGGAAGTTTTAGATCCAACTAATACAATGAAATTTTAACTACAAATGTTACTTACGAATGTCAATCCTTTGCTCGACAGGTAACGGAGATACCCTGCTTACAAGCTTAGACAGGCATGTTGCTGCTAGAAGCTGAGCATAGGATGTCTACAAAAACACATCAAAAGGTAGTAAAAATTAGGCTAATTAAAGGCAGGAACAATAACTCAAAACCAAATAAATAATTAATACACCACATTGTTTATCCTGTTTTGCTTATGTTTGTTAAGTGTACCAAAAATCTATAAAATATGTATTAACTAGGAACAACTTTGTTTTTTTATAAATAAACATGAATTACAAAACACTAATAAAAAGTGAGGACCTAAAACTATCATCACCGTTGATGGAAACCACTTATCTAAACGTAATTTCACAGATGACACAGTCCCTGATCACAACCCTTCTGAAAGCTGCTTTCCCTTTTTGTACCCCGCATCTCTAATGCAAGTTATTGTCATTTCTACAAAGACTACTTCCAAATGAAAAAATCCCTAGAATAATTTATGTAACAGAATAAACATTTTGCCTTTATTATACTGACTGAGAAATCTATGTGAGCTACCACAAGCACAATTACATTTGGGGATTTAACATCTTTCAGATACTTACTGTGCCCCGTTCTAACAGAAGTTGGCATTGGCTAAGACATTCTGGGCTATCAATAAGCTCCAAGAGAACCTTCTCGGCTTGCATTCGCTGTGCTGCATCAGTTCCTTCATAGAGGTGGTTACACAGTACTTCTAGTTCTGCCAGACTCTAGTAGGAAAGAACACAACTGAACCTTCCATGAAGATTTTTCAACAACACAAGATTTCTTTTAAGTGTTTATAAACCTAGATACTATAGCAGTACCACAACCCTAAGCTAAGATCCAGTTGATTCACATATAAATTGCCAAAAAATAGGCAGCTTTCTGGGACAAGAATCCAAATATAACTCTGAAAATTAAGTTGCTATTTCTTATTCCCTCAGCTAGCAAAATATTTTTAATATGGTTCAATCAATCTGTTTTTCTGAGTCTTCAGACAGGAAGTCCAAAGATCTTCCAAAGACAAATGAAAAGATAGAGCACAGTGAACAATTTGAGCTATGCTATTTGGACAACTTCTGCCAAATTTCATTTCAGAAGCTGCATTAACTCATCAGATTAATACACCTGCAAAAAATGAGCATTTTCTCTATCTGTTGATGCGAGTATCAGTAAAAGATGGGACAAATCAGAAGCTATAGTATCAACAAAAGAGCTAAAATTTTTCCTCTTAGAAGCTGAAAAGTTCTGTTTGATAAAGAAGGTGTGCACGGGGAATATGACGTATCTACTAGTCACTGTCTCACAGGAGAGACAAACTCTTTAAGCATGTTTTAGAATCATTACACAAACAGAAGTTTTAGCATCCATAAGGTTCCCAAAGCCTGTGTAACTCTCAGCAAGAACCACCTATGTCATTAGCAGGTACCAAGTAAATATTTCATGATTTGTGTGTGGCCTAGAAAGAGAACATACAGTATTTGACCAGTCTCATTCAGAAGTCTGAGTCAAAAATCCTGTTTACCAGCCCTTCTAAAAAGATGTTTGTAGTTGAAATAAAAGATATAGTTCAGCACAATGTAGCTCAAATGCCTTTTAAAAATACAAGACAGTAATAATGTCTTTGGCCGTCAAAGCACATTTGGTTTTGTCATTCAAAGCATGCCATTTCATACAGACATGCTCATTATCATTAAAAAAAACCCAACAAAATAATCATGGTCTTTTTTTCTCTCTTTCTCTCTCTTTTTGTGGTTGTTGTTGTTGCTGGGCATATGGAGTCCCTGGCTTTCATCAGCTTCTTCTGAATTTCAGTAATAATGACATTTTAAGAGTCCCTGATTTTCAGTCAAAAAGTAGACAAGCACTTCTTCCTTTGGAGAAATTTTAAGAAAGCACATTTGCTTCTGCAATGAAAAGACCAAATACCTCAAAGGCTGAGCCCAACAGGGACATCCTTTGGTTTGGGTCTGTCCCCTCCCCACATTCACATTCAGAGAGAGTGGAGGAAAAATAAAGAACAGGTAACAATCCCTGCAAGGCAATTTTAAATGAAGCAAGATCTGTGCCAATTAAAGTGAAAATTAAGACTCATAAAATGCAATCATACACATTAGGGAAAATATAACAAAACCCACACATAATTGGGGTAAAACATGGGAATAATGACATTTAGAAAAGATAGTCCTCAGACATAAATTACAATGCATCTTTCCATAACAGAAAAATTCCAATAAAATCCGAGAAGCAAGAACCAAATTATCATGTCATAACCAGCAAAAGTTAAAGACCCTCCTATATTTGATAAGAAATTTGACTTTCAAGTCTGGACAAATTTGGCAACAAGTTTGAGAAAATCCAGATTAAAACTGGTATATCAGCCCTATCACCAGGGTCTAAATAATCTGTGTATGAAACCACATAAAAATAGCAAATCATTTATAAGCTGGCTAAGCATTAATTTAAAGACAAAGAATTGACAGTGGATTTCAAGAACACATGCACTTCAATGCAGCATGTTAATGTGTTACGGTTGCACTTTGAAAGGTTTTATCTTAACATCTTTGGTTTTGGGAGAACTTTATGACAACGTTTCTTATTGGTAGGCTGGAGAAAGCACTCAGAATTCACAGACTGGCAAGGAACTTGTTGGATGGTCTCTGGGTTGTATTTCATGAGTAGTAGTGAGGAAATGTGCCTATTGTGCTTCATTCATGTAGTGAAACACACAACCTGAAATCAGCGAATACAAACATCTTGTGTAGGCTGGCAACTCGAGCAACAGAGATAGTATTTAACTTCATTAAGAAAAAAATACTCAGAGAAAGCAATAAGAAGTCAGTAAATATATACTTTCTTCAAGAAAACACAAGAGTGTCACAATCTCTTTTTTATTGTGAGACAAAACATGTGAAACTGATGCCTTCAGATACCGCCTGTAGTCAAACCCTTACCAATAGCTGAAAGGTGATTCCCAAGAAAACAGCAATTGTGTCAGTGAAGGGGATCTACCAGTTAGATGCTGGCTACTTTAAGTGACTTGGGAGTAGAAACAGACCTGTATAACAAATGGCATTTTCAATCACAAAGAAGTGTAATTTTTTATTAAGATGTGAAGCTGTTTCTTAGGAAAATGTTAGATACTGCGATTTTTAATATTTTTTCTGCTTGTCACACTTTCATAATAATCAAGAATAAGCTAAATAAAGTTCTCCAGATACTCCAGTCGCAGCTCTCCAGTGCTCAGGAGTCTCTGGCAGCTCTCCTACTAGCCCAAGAAAGAACCTAGGGCCAGAAATGCTGGGGGCCCAGCTCCACAGCAACCCACCAGGCAGGCAGCCAAGGAGCCAAGCAAATTGGAAGGAAAACAGGTAGGTTCCTGATTAAAATTTTGCTGACACTGACAAATTCCCACAGACATTTGGATTTTAATCAGTATTTTCTGACTGAAAACATTCTATTAAGAAAGTTCCACCAGCTCTGTGCAAGAGCACCAGGATAGCCATAACTGCTGAAATGCTACTGCTTAAAAAAAAAAAGTCATTTGGGTATGCTAACAAAAGATATTTTAGCGGTCCTTTTATATAGCGTGCCTAGTACCCAAGTATTTAAATAAATGCCTAAAATGGCCTCTCTAACACTGCCAAATCCTGCTGCCACCAACCGTGCGAAACCGCAAGGGATTCCGGATGACTGCCTAACACCTCAGCAAGTGTCTTGAGGCCCTTTGCCCGCCCCTGCCCCCCCTCCGCTGCTTGAGACAGTTTCTGTGTTTGAGTTTCTGTGGCTGACGTTCGTCTCAGACAAGTCCTGGAGAGGGGCTGTGTCTGGTTTTCGGAGAAGAAACGAGTCGGAAGCCCACCGATGCCCTCAGGAAGCAGCGGCGGCAGGACAGCAGGTGCGGCGAGCTCACACCGATGTGGAAGAGCCGTAAACCGAGAGGGAGTCCCAGGCGAACCACGCTCATACGATGGGCAGCACGGAAAAACCACCCACCGCAGGCCAGTCGGCGGCCACCCAGCCCCGCAGGTACCGGCACCGCAAGCCGCGGACACGGTGACAGCACCGTCCCAGGCTCCCCAGCGAGGCTAGCACCCCACGGGTGTCAGCCCTGCGGACCTCAGCCTCCCACCGACCGCTCCCGCGCGGTACCGTGACCGAGGGCCAGCACCCCGACGAGCTCCCGCTCGCCTCCAACACCACCCGCAGCTCCCCAGGCAGCTCCCGGGCACCCTTCGCCTATCTACCCGGGCGAAGCTCCATACCCCACGGTCTCCTGCCCCGCTCGGCCACCGCAGCTGCAGCCGCCTCGTTCGCCCCACAACACGCCAAGGGTTCCCCCGCACACCCCACCCGCGTCCCTCCCTCCCCCTTTCTGCTCTCCCGGCCCACCGGCCCCCACGACAGCCCCACGGCGGCCCCGGCCCCGTCGCGCCTCAACAGCCAGGCCAGCTCCCAACGGCTCTCGCCGCTCCGCCTGCTGTGCTGTGCCGTGCCGTGCCGCGCTGCGCCGGGTGCACTGACCTGGACGCGTAGCGCCATCTTCCCGAGCGGCGCCGGGCGCGGGCCACGGGGAGGGGCTGCGGGCCTGGCCAGGACTAGGGGGCAGTGCCGAGCCACGCCGCACCGCCCCGGGGCTGGCCGGGTGTGAGGGGCGGTCCGGGGCCGCGCCTGGGCGGCCGTTGGGGCGGAGGGGGAGGAGCGACGTGGAGTGGGGTTTGCCGTTGGGCGCGAGGGGGACCGTTGGGCGCGCGGGCGGCAGCAGCCCCGCCTGGGCCAAGGCCAAGGCCAAGGGCAAGGGCAAGGGCCGCCTAGCGCGGGAGGAGCCGTTTTGTCCGTGCATTCCCCCAGCCCGCGGCTCGTGGCTGTTCGTGGGTGCTCCTTCCGCACCCGTTGCCAGCCGCCGAGCTCCCACGGCTTTCAGTAGTTACACATTTCGGTGCTGCTGTAAACCAGCATTTGGCTTAGCACAGTGCAAATTGAGATAGTTTCTGAAGAATTTACTCTCAAGATTGTGGCAGCACCAGCGACAGGAAAGCTTCCTTCAGTGAATGAACATGGGAGCTGCAGGTCACACAGTCCATATTGTAAGAATATTCCCATTTTGAAGTCAGCAATTCACAAGTTGCACGGATGTAATTCAATGTAGCATTGATTTCCTAGATTAATAAATAGTAATAAACATGGGCCAAGCGTCATTGTGCTGATGTATCTGAGCCAAACCAAAGCCTGTGGTGCTGAGGTGGTTTTCAGACTAGAGGAGCAGCTGGGAGTTTCATTCTGCTTTGGAAGGTGCTGGAAGGTTGCTAAGAGTGGAAAAAACCAAGAACACTGCAGAAAAAACCCAAGACCGCTGCTTCATCCAGAAGGCCAAAGTAAATTGTTAAAGTGTGATGGAAGGGAGGCAGTCAAGGCTGGCAGCATTTATGAATATTGGACCCAAAAAGCTTGAAATTTTTGTTGGCTGTGCTGCTATTTGATGTTTTAAAACAGTACAAAGAATTTTGCCTTGACCTCCCCTACTCTGAATACCAAGTCCATTTCATTTTTATTTTGGTTAACAACATACAGTTTGTGTAAAATTATACATGCATCCCTGCTGCTCCATCACCCGCATGACAAAAATTCCTGTGTGAGGACTGGTAGCCCCAAAGAAGAAGTCCAAACTGGTAGAATTCCTCTGGAAATGGAAGTTGCTTTATAGCTGGAATGAAGAAAGGAATTTGGTATATTCCTAGCTGGGCTCACCTAGCAGCGGGGTGGAGAAACAGTTATGGCAATGGAGCAGGAAAAGTGATTTCTTTGTGCACAAACCATCAAAGTTGAATGATGATACCATCACTGAACCATAGGCTTTTGTATAAAGTACCTTTATTGATTATTGGAAAATGAAGCAAAATTGAAATGGAAAATAGTTTTGAATGGAGTTTCTTGTTCTCGGGCCCTCACAACTGAGCCGGGTGGCTGGTACTTCTGAAAGTCAGATGGATTATTCTTGAAAAACTGCCTCAGATTACCCAGTCCCCTAATGACTGCCTCACTCCTGGTGTATGCCTTAATTTTTAATCCTTTCCCCTGTGAAGAAATAGAATCATAGTCTAAAAGAAACGAAAAGTCACAAAACGTACAAGGAGCAGAATAAAAGGGCTCATGATGCAGAAGAAAGGGAACAGAAAGGATTTAAAAGGAGAGTGCAAGAAGAGATCAAAACAGGAATTCCCAGGACTAAGAAATAGAGAATGAAATGGTGGTTTGGGGGTGAGAAAAGTCAGCCATAAATTATAATGCGGAACATTTGAGCAACTTCCTGATGGAATACAATTACAAACTGCCTGAAGAGCCAGAAGTTTCTTGCCGATACACGTCATAAAGGTAAGAGGAAGCTCTTGCGTATTCTTCAAAGACCCTGACTCTGTGAGCAGAGGGTCAGCTTTAGGAAGGACTCTGAATCCTGCTGCAGGTGACTGGCCATTGCCCAGGCTGTGCCACTGAGCTATGCAATAGCAGGCAGAAATGAACTTAGTAAGTTAGATAGTTCGAGAGCTGAACGTAATCTATGGGCAGCTAAGTAGTGAAGTGTGAATGAGAGCTTGTCGCTTCTGCAGCAGTGAGCCAGTTTCCAGCTTGTCTGGAGCACGTGTGTGTCTTCTCAGCCAGAGACACCCATTCCCCTCTAGCCAGGGTCTCCATTTTGTGTTGACAGATGAGCAAGGACAGAATTTGAGAGCACAAAGCTTGTACCACGAGGTCTGCGGGGAGCTCAGCTGCACGGCGCAGCCATGTGACTATTTGTACCTATTAAATATAATGGTCAGTTGAATGATTTTAATCTCTGAGACATAGGCAACTGCATTTCTATATCCGATTTCTGTCAGCTGTAACCTGATTATTTTAAGGAAAAAAAAAAATTGGTCTAGCTAAAGAATTAATGGATTCCTAGACTAATACTTAACAAAACTCCTGAGATTTAACAGCGAGTAAGAATGTTAGATTGTGAAACTACCCCAGCCTATGTCCGAGTCCTGGACCAAAGGACAAAGCTGCATTAAGGAGTGTAATTTATTTAGGAACTTTTATGCATTTCCTATGTCTTTAAACGGGACGGGGGGAAAGACACAATGAAGATGCTTGAGTGACAGGCATTGAAAGGAGGAACTTGTGCTGTGAAGTTCTGACTTGCTTCCATGGAAGAAAATAACAGAATTCTTGCTGTGTTCAGTGGAAGCTGCATTAAAGAAGGGGTTTAGGTCTGCCTCACCAGATACAGTCCTAAGAGCTCCCTGCAGTATTAATATACAGTTACCAGCTCAAGTCTGTTTCATTTTCTGCTAGATGGAATAAAACCAACTTCCTGAAGTTGCTGTTACTTTGGATTAGGTGAATAGGTCTGTTGCAACAGACAATTCACTCACAATTAGATCTGTTCATTTGCCATGCTGCTTAGAAAGGGCTGTATTTTCTCCATGATTCTTTTATTGAATTTTAAGTGACTTGATTTAAGCATATAAACAAAGCCAACCATTTCTGTCCTGTGTTGTCATCTCCCCCAGAAAAAGAGGACTAGCAAATGTTCAGGGTAGCAGTGTTCCTTCATTTTTTTGCATCACATTTGGGTTTTTCCTAAAATGTAGTTTCTTACTAAAAGGAGTGGCCAATAATTTACAACAAATTATTATAATACATTTAAAAAATACATACGGAGACAAATGCACTATATTTAATTTAGACTCTTTGTTCTGGGAAGGTTACTTTTTAATAAATTGACAGAGCTGATCAGGCCAAACACTCGTAGACTGGTATTTTATACGGTTCTGCTTCACTTTTCCTCATTCAAACATTCTTTTCTTTATGCTTTTCATTTTAAATTAACAACAGCAAAAATCTCTGAAGTATTTTAATTTGTTCTATGCCTAAAGATTTCAAGGTTATTTTCTGTGCCATGTTGTAGGCTATGCCAGTATATATTACCACAATTTAGCAATTGGTTTAGTAATCTAATTAATTCAGTTGCAAAGCAGATCACAATTGATTTTGACCATATGTCTGCAAATTGAATAGTTCCATAAAAAATACCTGCTTAAAAAAAAATTCAGTGATTTCTAGCAGACAATTTTATGTTCAAGTTAATATATAGCAGATAAACAAAAGAAGTTGTTAAACATATCACTAAGAAGACCTGGAAGAGTCCATAACAACAAAATCAGTAGTTAAATATGAAGCCATTTCATATGCCTAATTAAAACTAATTAATCTTTTCAATGACACAGTGGTATTTCTAACTCATAAGCTGACAATGCTCCAGAAGTCTGGAACAAATTATTATTTGCTTGTTTGCTACCTGGACAAAGATCAACAATACTTCAGGGCAAACACAGACTATAGCCAATCTCTTAATGTAATTCACATGGAAAGGAAAAATCTGCCTAATGGTAAAAAAGCAAAAACCCAGCACATTAAAGGAGGGATTTGTGATGCTCTGTCTGTACATTAAAGTATCTCCACAGTATGTGTATGCATACAGTAAGGTTGTCCTTAAAGCTTCCTTAACACCATTAGTTTAACTTCAAATTACCTCACTGTGTGCAGTAATCACTACGTGGTTGTGTACACTGGATAACAACAACTGCAAAGATGGAGGCTTTACATGCAGATGCCTGAACTTTTGCTTCCTTAGTCATTAATGTCGTTGAGTAATTTATTGCTATTCATCTGTCCTCAGCAAATGGGAACCAGTAGATATAACTGCCTCCCAAAAGTGTGTTTCATAGTTTAGTATTTTCCATTACCCATTCACTCAGAGACAGCCTTCCTGTAATTAGTTAACAAAAGCAATTGGAGACATTTTTCAGGGTGATCACTTTACACTTTTGAAGCCTTGTGGTTTTGAATTGCATTTCATTTGCTGCCTGGTTCACGCTGATCAAGAAGTGATTGAGACCATTTGAAAAAAGTGCATGCGTTCTGGTGGTTTTCAGATAGAAAATGATGACTACTTTTCTGTCTGCCGCTTCCAGAAGTGTGGCAGTGCTGAATGCACTTTAATGGACAGGGTGCAGATGGGTCAGATACAGAATCACAGAATTGTTTTGGTTGGAAGAGACCTTTCAGATCGTCGAGTCCAACCATTCCCCCAGCACTACTGGGTCACCACTAGATCATGTCCCTCAGCTCCACATCTCCACGGCTTTGAAACCCCTCCAGGGCTGGGTACTCCACCACTGCCCTGGGAAGCCTGGGCCAGGCCTTGACAACCCTTTTGGGGAAGGCATTCCTAATATGCAATCTCAACCTCCCCTGGGGCAACTTGAGGCTGTTTCCTCTTGTCCTATCTATGTCCTTGCTCCTATAGAAAAGTCTTGGACAGTCCAAGACAAAGAACAAATACTAGCTCTGCTGTGCAATGCTGTGTGTGTTTGAAGGGCGTGCATGGAACTACAGAACAGCCGCCTTCTCTAAACTGCAGGAATTCTTACCAAATACAGTGCTGCTCAGAGTAAAAATAATGTTCCCGTATCTCGAGCCATTGCCTAGGCTGGTGAGAAGAAGCTGACGCTGTGAGACATAGCACTAGAACTGTTATAAAAGCAAGTCAAAAGATGTGCTCATCTGAATGTGCAGGAAGTCTTTTCCGGATGTTTTTTGAGTACTGGTAGTAAATACAGCTCTTACTTGTTTAGACAGTGGTTGCTTCATGTATCCATTAAAAGCAAAGAAGATAATGCCCAAAAGACAGATAATTTGCTCTTGATGAGACTAACCATGGAAAATTTCACATGAGAAAGCAAATCTTTCTGAAACTTATGAGATAACATAACTAAGGGGATCAAAGTTTGGTTTTCAACCTTCATACTTAGGGTTGTTACCATGTGAACAAACTCTTGCTATTTCTTAGTGCATTATAGAAAAAAGGAAATTGATACAAGGTAAAAATCTTAAGTATGGACATTTTTGCAAGAAGATTAGAATGTTGGAAAGAAATGATAACAATTTACATTTTAAAAATGAATAATAAATAAAACATTGATCTCTTTAGTAGACTTAAGAGGCAGATGCATGTTTAAGAATTTTATTTAACAGTCTAAATGTGTGAATTTACAACTATTCTTATTTCTGGTAAGTAGCATGATAAACTTCAGCCAAAGTTGAATTTTGGGAAGGTGGATATATAAGTGAATATGTGTGTTATCAAAGGAGCCATGGGCGTGATGGAGACTACTAGGAAATATAACAGTATGAAAGGTGTTGGACAACACATGTATAAAAATTATTATTCAGAGTTGTCTCAGTTTTCATAGTCCCCAGACTCATACTCTTCCTCATCTTCATCATCAGAATGGTCGTAATAATCCCCATATTCAATGCTGTAGCTTGCACTTCTGCCGTCAGCAGTAAATGCAGATGAGCCTGCAAGATATAATTGGATCCAGATGAGTTTATTAGTAGGTAAGATCAAAGAGGAAAGCATGGGTTTGGTTCTCTTACGGCAAGCTCAGTCAGTTTTTCTGATTCCTTGTTATCTATGAAAAGGAGAGGGTTTTTATTTGATGGCTTGACCTCATACCACTGAAGCTTGTGTTGTATGAGCAAATTTCTGTATCATTCACATTTTAAGATGTTGAAAATATATTTTAATTCCCAATACTGGTAAACTATGAGCTCAGTTCTCTACAGATCCTGTGCACCTGAAAATATGACCAAGGCCAATAAAGCTTTGAAAAGCACTTGCAGAAACAAGGACAGTGACAAAGTAGACCAGTGACAAACTCCTCTAGATCAGGAGGAAAATATAAAACAATGCATCTTTATCCTGCCTTTGCCAGGAATCCCAGTTCTCCCCAGAGGAAGAAGGATGTTATTCCGCAGGACTGGGCCTGACACAAAACAATACTAAAGCTGTTTCTTACACCTTCCCAAATGCTCTCATTAAGGAGCAGTAACTGTTTCCTTCCTAATTTTGTATAATAAACATCTGTATTTGTAAAATAAACAGCTAAGCTGAACTGCCATGGTTCAACTACAGCAGCTGTTGGTCTGGATGCACAGTTTCTACTAACCTCAAAGAACTTCTGTAGAATAGTATGTCTCAGCTGTATGGCTATAATCCACAGATTTCTGTTTCTGGAAGATTATATAATTTGCAGCAAAATATTATAATATCAACCCATTAGGGGATAAAGTAAAAGAAAAGCACGCGGGCAAATTAAAATATGGACATCTTTAGGTAATCTCTCATATCCTTCATTTGCATTCTGACAAACCTTTCCTTTGCTGACTGCTTGTACATGTTTTTATATTATTTACATTCAAATAAAAAAAAATAAAATACCATCAATGACTTTCAATCTTGCAGAGGCGTATGTTGCACCATGTTTATTTTTGGTGTGGCAGATGTAAATGCCTTCATCTGATTTTTTGAGCCCTTGAATCTGCAGCCAACCTGTCACACCATACTTCTGAGGCCCACCTCTTGCCTTTGAGAAGAGAAAGAAACAGTTGAAAATAAGTAGTTAGGAGACACCATGGTAATTCTCAAAATAATTGTAGGTATATTAAACATTGTTCCAACCTTTGCTTTTATGTACTGCTATCACGCTTTGATTCTGTTTGTTCCTGCTGCCCTGTGTTTTAACTTACTGCTGTGTGCCACTGAGTTCATATGTTTCCATCTCCGCTCTTTAAACTTTGCTGCCCTTCCTGTTCCTTCTCAGGCCTACTGATTACCAGTGCTCCTCCTGACACTTCTGAGCATTGCCACCCATTCTCAAGCTCAGACATTTCTTCAGGATGAGAGTGGCAGGTGGGTCTGGGTGAATTATTCAGGAGGAAGGGTCCTGACTGAGCCTGATGATCAGCATCCAGGTTTGAATGGATTGGATTGTCGTACCATGAGCTTTCACACCGTGTGACAACAGGTTTCAACTGACACAGGCTAAAGCCTCTTAAAGGGGTGGGCTTTCTTTACCAGACCATTCACAGGTGTTAACAGGGATGCTGAATTTGGTAGTGAGATAGGTTAACAGGGTTCAGTTTAGCCTCTGAGGTGACCAGCATTTGTATTTATCTCCTTGTGCCATTGTTTATGATCAATTTACTCCACTAATCCCACTTGTGTTCATGCTTCCTCTGGAAACATTTATAAATAAATTGGGCTCTTAATACTTAAGTACTTTCGGTACTTTAATTCATGCCTGTGCTTTTTTCATCTACCTGTCTAGTACAGGTGGTGTCCCATGTCCATTTGATCTTTGGGCTGTGTATTCAGAGAACTAGATATACAACATATTTCTTTGCATAATCTCTGTTCCTATCTTTGTCCACTGGAGAAACAGATGCGTGCTTCAGCCTCACTGCAGTCTGTGTGTACATCAGCTTTGTTCGCTCTGCTTTCCAGAATGTTATTTCTGTTTAAAACAATTAGCATCTTTGTTTATTTAACTTTAGTTCGAACTTTGAGGCTATTTCTAGATTTGCTTGAAGCCTAGAATAATGCCATTCTACACTTTCTCCTCAGATCAAAAGTGTCCTCCAAAAAATGAGCAAGTTGCTTGCTTTGCTTTGCTTTGCTTTTGAACACCTCAAGGACCAAACTCAAATGGCAGGTCTCCAGAAACAGCGTCTTGAAAAGGAAGAGTTTAGATACCTGCCAGAATTGTACTTCTGCATCAAGAGTAGAAGCATCATTGCCATCAGCCACCCTTCCCAGAATGCACCTTCTTTTAGGTGGCATCCTAGCCAGTTCCATTTATACGTTTGTTCATTTTTTCCAGAATCATACCTGCATAAGGAGGATCTTCCATCTTTTCTCTCCCTGAAGCAGTCCAGGTGGTGCCCTGGCTGTTATTTCCTCTGTTTTGATTGCCAAAACAACAATCCTTGCACTGACTGAAATCATAATTCTTTACGTTGTAAGAAGGCCCCTATTTGGCATCTATTTATTGCAACACTATTGTATTCTGTAGGAAGAAATCACCGATTAATCACCCTGCTCCTCATCCCAAGCCCTATAACATGGAAAACTTAAATTTTACCTGTACTGAGATGTGGGCATCATCTCCTGGCAGAAACATGTTATTCCCCTTTTTTTTCCATTCAAGGTGTGGTATAGGATAGGCTGACACCTCACAGCCAAAAATAACATCATTGCCTGTGAAATTCTCGACATCCTGAGGTGGTATAGAAATAACAGGAGCTGCAAAGAACCAAAAGAATGGTGCTTTAGAAGGGAGCAAGCAAAGGACAACATAACTGCAAAAGCATATGACAGTAATTCCTACTTTATGTGATAAAACCAGTTTACCTTTTGGCATCTCACGCACTATGAAGAGTGAGGCAGCTTTTAAAGCTCAGAATACCTCGTGTCCCATTAAAGGGTGAAGAGGCTTTTTGAAAACACTTAAAGGACCCATCTGTCCTTCCCCTTGCACATGATTGTGAAACTTAAACTGAAATTAGAAGTCTAATTTGTGTCCTGTGAGCAGTCATCATGGCCTAGATTCAAGCCCCACCGCCAGTCAAGCAGCCAGACTAGACTTTCAAAGGAAAGTACAAGCAATTCTGTAGCCGACAGTCACAGAGCTACTTGATAGCACATGATAGTTCTTAATTTCTGTTACATTTTGGTTAGCATAGAAGCTAAAATACAGAGATTGCTAGCTTGGCAAAACTTGTTTTCTGAGCACATCATTGCTTTGCACTTGCTAAAATCTTGTCCCCCTCTGTTACCCACGGAACTCCTTGCAGCAAGTTATAGAACAGCAGCATTAATGCGTTTCACATTCATCCTCAGTTGCTATCAATTTTATCTGTTGTTACGAGACAAGTAACAGATGTGATTGAAACAAAATTATTTTTACAAGGTTTTATTTTATGTTTATTATAATTATTAGATTTCCAGTTAACTTGTTTTCTATTGTTCCCTTACCCGCATGCCCCTTGACTAGTTAGTTACTGCTTCTGGATTATCCTCTCCCCATTTTCCCGAAGACAAAAGCTGACGTTAACCACGAGAGGGAGCCAGGCCAGGGATTTGAAGGCATTGAAAAAAACAAACTATCACCTGATGCACTCATACATGATTTAAATACACAGCCTGCTATTAGCATGTATGAACATATTAAATGTTAAAAGGAAATTATTATATTTAGCCACAGAGAGCAAAATAACATATTTACTGTTCTCATAGCTTTCCTGTTTTGGAGATGTCTGCTTTTTTTTCCTGATCTGTTTGTCCTCGGCAAGAAATGTTTTCCCTTCTGTTTCCTTTCTGTTTCCAGGCCCGTAATTAAGAATGCATTATCTGGGCCATTAGAATGGTATTTGGTTATTGCTTTTGGTTTTGTACAGATCCCAGATTCTTGAAAATAGAAACTTAGAGTAAATTAATATATATTTACTTGCAATATTTGAATCAATATGTAGGTACTGTATTTATGCTTCAGCATCTGAAATTGTAACAGCCCGTTCCAGGGTTTCAGGCAAAGTGTCTAATACATTTGTCATTTTTTCAGGATTGGTATCTGTGCAGAAAATATCAGAGGCATAATGATGAAAATTAATTACAAACAGAGTATACAGCAAAGTTTCAGTTTCCTCATTTATGAATGCCTCATTAAACTATCCTGCTGCTCTTCAAAAGTAAAGTTGTCAAACTAGGACACTTAAACCCTTAAATGCTTTCTTTCATGAGCACTGTACATTCAGTGTCTGTGTATTATTTCAAAAATCTTGTATTAAAATCAGCATTAACTGAATAGCTTTGGTGAGAAACTTTTTTTTTTTGCCTATGAATTTATCACATAGGGTCTGATATTAAAACAGAAATTGGCAAACTTCATTTTTGAGTGCTTCAACTTTTGCATTCAGCCAAATTCTTCCATGTGTATCTCTTGGCATTACTGTGTCTTCAGAAACAGACCTTTACTGTTATGATAACCTGTCATTTTGATTTCTGGAGTGGAGGAATTTTTTTTGGTAGCTATAGAAAGCATTCTGATGTTTCAGAAGCTGGGGGTGAATGTGCAGTAGTTGCTCCTTGCCTTTTACAGCCCCAGTTAAGAATTAGCCTCATATGTTACAGAATATATAAAACAGGAGCCAGGAAAAGTCAAAATACTACTTCACCCACTTTAACCCAATATCACTCCAAACTAATGAATTAGATAATGATTTTATTTTCATCTTATATTAATTTTTGCTGATCTGTCTGATGCAGAAAATTTTACTTGTTTGGTTTTTTTTACACTAAAATTTACATTTAAAATAAATTATGGGACAAAGATAAATATAAAGAGAACCACTTCTAGATTGTTCTGTTACTTTGTTAAATCATCAGCAAGAGAGGTCTGAATGTGAACAGGGATGGATCAAGTGTGGAGAATCTGTACAATCAATGTACTTAGTAACCTTGGTAAATTATTAGATAAACTGATCAAAACTAGCTTTCAGCTAAAGAAAGGCTTTTTCAGTGTTTCTTTAGGGAGCTAGGCCTTTTTCTTCTCTTTTTCTGGTGATAGATGAAAGATAAAAGGCTATCCTCCGCTGATGAAAGGAGTTTATTGTTATTTATTTATTCATTGGTTGCTGTATACAATTAATCCCTTTGGCATCAATAGGAAACAGCAGATGCTTTGAAGGAGAAATAACAAAACAAAGCACTTGTGAGTTGAGAGAAGGCTATATTTATAGCTTGATACCAAAACCCCACAGTGCTCACTGTTTGTTTCTCATGCAAATTGGAGTCAGCAGAAAGCAAGTGCCTCAGCGAGGTTGCTGCTCTTAGAGCCAGGCTCCCCGTTGCCTTTTGTCATTACTTGCAGCCATGAAAACCAGTCTAAATCATGGTGCACTTTCAGCTGCCCACTGGGCTGTTTCAAATAGCTGCCATGGCATGGCAAGGAGGGAGGCTTGCTAGTAGACTCTTACAGGAGACTGAGGCATGGTGTCCCCATGGCAGCACCTCTCTGACCTGCTGCTTGCTGAAAGGCCCAGGCTCTAAACCACAGGACAAACCCAGCACAGTCAGCTGCTGCTCAGAGGGGTAGAGATGAGAGGCATCTGTGCCTCCCCTCCCCGCAAGCCAAACACCCACCTCAGTGGGCACATATGCCAGATGGGCACTTGCCTCAGCAGGAGCCAAAGAAATGGGCCCCATTTTTCTTAACTGAACTCTGCACAGCACTGCCATGGCTCTCAATTTCCCCCAGGCTTTGATACAATTCTGTAAGATGAGCCATCCTAGGAAATTTCTCTGCATTCCTGCAGAGTGGGTCCAGCCTTGCTGGGGACCTAGGGTAGCAGTGGGAAAGCCTTGGGGGTGATGCCTGCAAGCAGAGCAGCTGAGCCCAGTCCCCCTGCATGGCCTGGTGGGGGACACCACAAGCAGTTAGATAGAAGTGGTAGTACTTCCAAATTAAAGCTCTTTGTACATGGCCAGTTCTTGTTTAGTTAATTAGAGCAGATCATA
The DNA here is from genome assembly GCA_024611175.1 of Megaceryle torquata. Classification (NCBI taxonomy): domain Eukaryota; kingdom Metazoa; phylum Chordata; class Aves; order Coraciiformes; family Cerylidae; genus Megaceryle; species Megaceryle torquata. Next base: position 113,535 of record JANIJG010018606.1, read on the forward strand.
GCTTTAAGCCTGAACAGCTGCCTCTGCTGCAAAGGTACCACCACGTGCTACTAGAGTGGCACTTCTAACTGAAATCCTTCCCAAGGGGTTATGTCACAAGAACTAGTGCTATTTTAATCCCAAATAAGAACACCAGCCTGAGGGCTAACAGGCTTTCAGTCACACTGTGGGCTGGGGCACATTGAGTTTTCTTTAGTGACCAGCCTCCTTTTCCAGCTTAATACCCTAATGGCAAATAGGGGCTTCTTTAATGGATCTTCCGCTTGCAACTAGAGAAAGAGAAAAGAAGTTTGATATGAGCTGTTCATCACTTTTCCTTTTAAGTATTCAATATCCAGTGTTCATTCAATATCAAAGCATAGCATAGTCTAAACTGGAGGCAACAGATTGCTAGCCAGGAGTGGGTAAAACGTACCTGAGTTACTCTCATATACGGACCTTTGCCAGGTATGCAACTTCACATTCCCAGACTTGTGACACATTTGTGACCCAGAGCCCATTTCTACTTCATTTGAGAAAATATTTCATTAACTTCTTTTATTAAAAAAATAAAATAAGTCTCAGAATACAAAAGCCTGGTCACTTTTTTATTTTCATTTCATATCCATGTGACTTAGGTGAAAGGTGCCCAGGAGTAAAGACTTGCAATAATGTGAAGAATGAGAACAGCATATGAGCAGGAGGCAGGATTCCCCTGTACAACCCAGTTAAGAATCCTTCCACTAACAGTCATTGCAGACAACTGCTCATGCACTGTCAGTGTCTTTAGGGAAAGTGTTTCAGTTTGATTTTGTTCTAATATTTGGCTTTCTATTTCATGGGTTATCTAGATTTTAGGATGATTCTGAATTTAGGTCTTTTTTTTTTTTGAAATGAACAAACCTGTTAATTAAACCCCATCTTCTTCTGTTGCCTCTCCTTCGCTGCTTACCACATATACACACAGGTGGTTAGATGCATGCATATATATATATACACACATACATGCACTGTCTATGTGTATGTATATAAATGAGATCTGCCATGCTATCATCACTTTAATATCAGGCCGGTCCTTGTAAAATAATAATTATTTGTCCAGTCCTCTCATACTATTTTTTTTGCTTACCTATTCCCAACTACACATACAGTTTTTGTAGAGAACAGCTCATATTTTGCTTATTCAGAGCAGAGCTAGTCTGTAGATCTATAGCTTATTAGTCACCATGCGATTTATTCCACTACTCTAATATAGAGGCTTATAGCATACAAGATTAAGTACCAGCTGCTGAACCACATGCCTAACACAAAGTAGTATTATAACAAAATAACAATGATTATAACAAAAAGGCAGTAATAGTTCAATAAAGTTAGACTAGAGTATCTACTAACACATCTGAAAATAAGAATCAGATCTTTTTTTCAGTTTGGAAGTGACTCTGCAATATTACCTGATTCACATGGTCCTTTATGCTTCATGCTGATATTTCTTTTTGTAGCATAAGCCTTGTTGAAATGACAGATGTTCTCATAGGTTTTCCCTTCAGGTCCGCAGATGCTCTCTTGAGACTTGCACACACATTGGGGCTCAGGTACTTCTCCAAACCTTGCTTCATCAGCATCCATCCTGCACTCCAGGTTGTCCCCACATTGCCCATAAAAATGATTGCCCTGGTCCAAGTCGCAGATCTGACCTTCCACATTTCCACATTCAGGACAGCAGCCGCAGCGGTCCAGTACTGTCCCAGCTGGACAGTCTTTAGGCTCAGAGCAAAGTGCCAAATCACATTTTCCACAACTGTCTCCTTCCCTTAACAGCCTCCACCAACCTCGGTGATAAAAGGCAGGGAAACTCTGAGTAACCTGCACCAGTACTACCAGCACTGCTGTAACCATCGGGTGCTTCATCTTGAGAACGTAACGAACAAGCAGAAAAGGTCCTTGGAGTAAAGCCAGGGGGAAAAAAACAGAAAAAGAAAAAAAAGAAAAGAGTGAGCTAGCGAGAGGAAAATATCACAATCTTTTTTTTGTTTTGTTTTAGGACATAAATTCTACTGCAAACACAGGCTTCAAGAATAAATTAGCATTAGATTCCTAATCTGGAACTGATAATAAAACTGCATACAAACCCACTGGCTTTTCTCTAATGCAGTTTGGAATGCGAGTATTGCCTGCACAGAAACCAAACTGCCCCTTCTGACAGCTGAGTTGAAGCTCTCTGAAAAGCTGTTTGCTCAGTGTCTCCTTGAGCCAAATTTGCAAAGCATTGCTCTACTGAAACAACACGATACTGCAGCTATTGCTGAAAGGGGAACAGGGTAACTGAGTGTAAAATTAAGAAATTATGAGCTTTTAAATTTTTTTTCTTGCTCATCAGCTGAAAAAGATGATCACAAAAAGAGAAACATGGGTACAAAGTAGCACCCAGGACACCAGTACCCGAGAGCTAAGCCAGTGCTCTAGAGACTGGAGCAAGATTTAACACCAAATTTTATCCATTTATGGCCACAGCTAGGGGGTTCTGAAGTAACGACTTACTTACAGGCTCTTTACAGGCAAGGGACTATCCAAGAGAGATGGAATTGACTTTAAGCTCCTGGATTTAAGATGAGAGGTGCCTAAACCCATTAAAGAACTCACTGTTCTCTCTACATTGAGTTGCTTTTCAGTGTTTCTGGGTGTCTGTGGTTTGCAACCCAAAATAACATGGTCCACAGTTGGCTCTAAGAACAGACTGCAAAAGGTTTTGCATGGACAAACATGAGCAAGCTGCCACAGTATCTTGAGACATCTCAGAAGGAGGTTTTGCTGAAGTATTAGATGCACTGCTCATCTTTTCGTAGCACATTTCTGCCTTCATTTCTTAAGATGTACTTACACTGTGAATTATGAAGGAGGATTAAAGAGATAACTCTGATTTTTTTTCACACTTTTTCTGCACATAAGTTTCTGCCAGTTCAGGGAGATGGGTTTGCAAGGTCCTGTCTTGACAGGTGTACTTTGTACATCTTGGGATGTAGTCATGCTCCCTATCATCCTACCTCGACCAGAAAACTCCTCTCCCTTGCAGTGCTGAGATTTCTTGTCCATAGACCACTGTTCAAACCACGTGCAGCTCAGCAGAGATGCATTCCACTGTCTGCTGAAGGTAGAATCAAAGCATAGTGGGCTTACAGATCCTGCAAGTAGAGCTCAATAGCATGGGTCAAGGATCACCACTCAAATCAAACACCACCTGCAAATCAAACATCTTTGTGTGTTACCTTAAAGTAACTCTATGTGCATCACATTTTCAAGATATACATATAAGACACTGTTAACAAGCTGAAAGAAAAGAGAAATCATGCTTATGCCTACATGTCTGAAATCATCCTCAAGTGGCTTTTTTCTACTCTTTTTATATTCATGGTACTTTGCTGCTTACATAAGCTCAGTGAAGGATGCATGTTGTTTTACCAGCTTTACATCCTCTGGTCTTATCCGCAAAGACAAAACTTTTGGGGACGTAGGTTTACATTCCATTGCAAACATAGAAGCATAGAATGGTGGGGGTTGGAAATGACCCCTGGAGATCATCAACTCCAACGCCCCTGCCAGCACAGGAACAGATCCAGGTGGGTCTTGAAAATCTTTAGAGGAGACTCTATGACCTCTCTGGGCAGCCTGTTCCAGGCTTTTCCCAAGTTCAGCTTCATACCTTCTGCACCAGATGAGATAACCTCTTGCTTTAAGTGAAGCAGATTGCTTCAAAATCACTTCCTTCTCCCAAACTGTATATAATGCAATTTCTACCCCCACCCCCTGCCAGCCTACATTGCTAGAGCACTTCTCAGATCCAGCCTGGAGGGACCTACAGGGCACTGCTCATTTCCATGGGATGGCTGCGCTAATTCATATTCTGTAATGCATGGTTTTGCTTTGAACACAGAATCAGACTGTAAAGGAGTAAATTATGTGTGTAATTGATGCTTTTAACATTGAGAGTCAGATAAAAAGTAACCACTGAATTTAATGGGAAATTGATTTCTTATCCCACCTTCTTATTCTGTTTAATGTGTTATATTTCACACTTCCTCATCAAATTATAATTGGACATTTAGTTTTACATTATGGGGTCTACTCATCAATGTCTATTTTATTATTTGTGCCTGCAGCTGTAGGGGGGTGAGTATCTAGAGGACAAGGATTTGCTAGGCTCATATAAAGTAAAAAAAAATGTTTATAATTGTGAAGCCATACATACAAGGGGGAGACAAAGCAGGGAGGGTCTGCGGGGCAGCACTGCCTCTGCTAAGGCTGAGCTTTTCCTGTCTGCTTCCAGGAAACATGTGATTTGAGGGCTCTAAAAAAGAAGTATACAAGGAAGTACCTTCTGGCACTGAGGAAACCCTCCATAAATATCCTAGAAAGCATTTCTGGCATTTATCCGACTAATGTAATCTGAGTTCTTGGAGGGTTCAGCCTCTCAATGAAGAACTGGGTATGCCAGTGATCTGTTTGAACAGCTGCCCATTGGCAGCTGATCTACAGCTGAAGATTATTTGGCCACAGATTGCTTAGCCCACCTGGAACAACCTGGGGCAGGGCAAGGTTAAAGCACTGTGGTATGACATGGAGGAAGGGCCTGATAAGTGTCTGAAATGTCTTTCATTAGCAAGCCAGCTCTGACAAGCTGAGAAGAGCCTTGCTGCAGCTCCACATGGGATGAATGTGTTGCATTGTTGGAGTAAGGAAAGAGAGCAGGATGTGCTTGAAGCAGCCCATCTAAAAGCATCGTCCCCTCTGGTTCAGTAATAAAATATGCATTATTTCAGTATGTCTCTAAAACCTGAAACTTGCTTTGGTGGGTTTGCTGGGGGGAAAAAAAAAAACCAAAAAAACAGAAGGTGATTTTCATCACAAACCTAGAATTATCTTAACCCTAAATATCTCCCATAACACAACACAAGCAGCAGTGGATTAATGTCACTAGTGGAGCAGGAAGACAGGCACCAAAGTACACTGCATTTTAAACCCCATCCCCCAAATGCTGCCTGGAGAGCTGACAAGGCCTCCCTGACCCTCCAACGAGGGGAGGAGGTGAGCAGCTGCAGTGCATGAGGGGAGTTTTCTACCATCAGCTGTGAAATCACATTCTGGTGAATCTTTTCTGTAGCAGGCAGGTTGCACAGCAGTAGTGTACCCTTGGTATCAGCAAGCAGGATAGTCCTGGCTGTGCAGCAATTTTCCTGGATTTTCTGGGGATTTCCATATGGTGTGATCAGCGCAAGGAGTCCTGCCACCATCTCATGGAAGGATCAGTACTCAAGTTGGATGATGGGCAGTGAGGGGCCATGGCAAAATGGCTCAGTGCTTTCTGAACCCTCAGGCCTCATCTGCCACCAGGACATGGGCAACATTTTGCAGAATAATTCCTGTAAGTGAATTTCTGTTAAGGAAATTGTGTTCCTTTTAATTTCCTGCTTCTTCTCGGGGCCAGGTGCTATGCTAAGCTGCTGACTTGTATTGCATTATTCTGCTTTGCATGGTAATAGATAAGGTACACAGCTGATGCAATTTGAAATCCCATTGCTAGTGATTCCTGAGGCTGTGCTTTCAGACAAAACATGGTTCAGCTCTTCATTCGATTTTTCTTTGGTTTAATGTGAATTTTACTTAAGTAAAGGGTTCTGAATCTAGCTCCTGCCAGACTTGCAGATCTGGTTCTTACATAGACACACATGGGAGCCCTGTGAGGAGCAACAGCGAAACTCAAAAAACTTTGTGTCCCTTCTGCCCTCTCTGTCCTGTGATGGTTCCTCTCCTTGAATAGGGAAGTCAAGTTTAGAAACTATAGTGCTCTGTCTCTTAGGTTGTATTTAGTACCTATTGAGGTTCCCTTAAAGAGAGTAAATCTTGGCTGACTCAATGTGTTTCCATCAAAGAAACTTTATACTTGTATTATGTGCACAAAAGAAAATGAAGTTTAGCCTGGCTAATAGAAGACTAGAGGTGGCTGTGCCTATTAGGTGTATACATTTCCCAATTCCATACCAATCTCCTAGGATAACTTTTACCCTCTCCAGTACCCAGAATTGAGCTTCAGTTGAGGCGTTCAGCTCACCTGAAAACAGTATCTGGTTTTGTGGAAGTAAGTGGTAAATGATGGAAGTTAATGGCAGATGAGGCAAAACTGGTTGGATGCCCTTTGCAGGCTCCTGCCGGAACAGCTGACTGGTAGGGGTACAGGCACAGGCAGCCCTGGGATCTCCAAACACGGCCTTCTCTGGTGCCAGTCCTACTTGCTGACACATTGCTTTCATGAATCTCATCATTAGTGCTTTACGCACATGAAGTTTAAGTTAATTCTACTGTAATGTGATTATTAAATCCATTAATCAAAGGCAGGAGATCCGTAATTAACTTATTCTCCAGCATCAAGTAAATGATTCTGCTGTGAGCTTTAAGAAAACAATTGTTCACTAATATGCAAAAAACAATGGGGCTGTTAGACTGTAAGGCTCTGTAATTGTATAATTAAATTATACATTTTGCATATTTTAATAACATCTTTTTTTTTTTTTTTTGGTAGAATTAAAATGGAGGATCATTATTTTTGCTTTTTTTTTTTAAAAAAAAGGTTTTACATGCCATTTATCAAAAAATGAAAAGAAAAAAAGTAATATTAGTGTCTGTGTCCTGCCTGTAAGTTGACCATTTTCACGTAAGGCTTTGGCTAGGTTTTGGGACTCAACTTGGACCTATCTCAAGCAGCAGCTTGATAGATTTCTCCTGTTTCACATTTCAGCATCATTGTTGGTGACTGTAGGCATTCAGATTTTAACTTGCAAAGACAAAAGAAGGGCCTGCTAGTGCTGTTCTAGTACTGAATGCTTGAGTTTGGTTTCATGTAAGCTTACTTGTTGCTTTTCATACAAATCAGTCTGGAAATGTCTTTTCACAAGCTAGTATTTCCTTCTAAGGAGCAGGTGTTTCAGGGGTTCTTTTCAGGCTGGCTTCACCTCTCTGTTATCCTTCAATGAGACTAAATTTCTGAAACCTTTGTAATTTTACCCAGAAACACCCAAACCTCCTGTCCCGTAACAGGAAGGTGATACCGGAAACATTGAGGGAGTCAACAGAAGGTAATCAAGTGTTTCTCTGAAGTTATTCTTTTGAGACATGAGACTTATGATGACAGTTGCACAGAAAATACCTAGAGATCATTTCCCTTATCTGTCCTGCCCACCTTTCCAGCCTGGCAAATCTTACTTGCTCATCTTAACCTTTCTCTATACACTTTAATCACAAGAACACTAGAGAAGCAATACACAGCATCATTCTCCTTCCTCTTCAGAGAAGGAGACATGAAGGTTTGTCTACCTTCTGCCTTAATTTTAGAGAGATCGAATAGAAAAGCATCCCCATGTTTTGCATAATCCACAGTATTTTCAGGTGTCCTGTTTTACTGCAGCAGGTGCTGCAGAGTGAAGCAATTTGTGTGTCCAAGGCAGTTACTGTCTACATCAGCCGTGACATGGTAGTGCCATCAGGTACGGCAGGGCTTCAAAGACACCTGGAGCTTGTGGAAAACGTATCAAAGCTTACCACACAAAACCAGATGAAGAATGGAGAACATGAGAAAGTGTGTCTTGCAAGCAGCAGGACAGAAATGGGGCATTGGGCTGGGGCCCCTGGTGGCAATGAGCAGGAAGGGGTGGGAAGTGTGGGTAAGGCTCTGTCAATGTTTTGAGGTGCTTCCACCTAACAAAGACTGCAAAAAAAAAAAAAAAAGCTAGCTCTGGGCAGTGGCCACGGAGAGCCAGATGTCTTTGTATATATCTGCCTGTCCCTTGTCCCACCAGAGGGACAGTGACAGGAGGCAGGTAAGAGTAGGTTTAAGCCATAGATGACATTGGTGCTGCTATTAGTTGCCCATACCAGGAAAGTTCTTAGAAAGAGAAAATCACAGTGTTTCCTGGGAAAGCCTGATAGAGAGGGAGATCTCTGAAACTTGCAGACAATGAATATAGAGTCATTTTTCTTGGCAGCATTAATGTTGATAGATAGGACAGTTTGCCTTGTCCAGTTTATATAAGAGCAGCTGATATAAAATGACTTCATAGCTGGATATTTATGAGAAGTTTCATTTCAAATAATATAGATTTTGCCTCTGGCGGTGCTGTGGTTCAGCCCTGTTATTACTGGGAACTAAATCTTTAGGATATTCTAACTATAACTGGAGGGCCTGTTTGATCTACCCAGCAAAGTTAATATTTTCCAAAGCAATTGAAACTTTATAATGGAAAGTCTCATTAGCACAAACTACCTGCCCCTAAAAGCAACCATGAAATCAGGCAGAGAGAGGAAACTTGGGGGATTTTTCCTTCAGCTTCACCTATTTTCTCTCACAGAATAATACTGAAATAATGTTTCTGTTACAGGGAAGGCACAGATAGACTGTAATGATCCTTCTCTAGAAAAGCAGTTAGAAATTAATTTCTGATATAAAGCAAAATTCTCTCAGCTTGTCTTTGCTGCACATGAATCTTGAATAAAATACTCTTCTCCCTGGAGGGAAATAGGATTCACCCTCTGTGCCAGACCGTTCTCCTGAGCAAGCACTGCTCTGAGATCTGTGCAGAAGGGCTGGGGAAGTGGTACTAATACCCCCACCAATATTTCAAAGGCTGTTTTTCAGCGTGAGTCTTACCTGCTTTGAGCCAGAGCAGTGGTGTAAGGGGGATATTTTCAAATGATTCACTCGCCGCTTTGGAGTGTGTGGAGCCAAGGGCTGCAGTTAGCGAGGTCCACAGCCTGTGTGGTGTTGGTAGGGCCCCTGTAGTTCTGCAACAGCCTGGAAAGGCAGAGCGGGACCTTCTGGAGCTGCCAGTTGGGATGAAGCCTCCCTTTCCTCGGGGTAAACCATGAATCAGACTTCAACCGGTATGTCCTTCCAAGACACAATTAGCTCTGACTGTTGTTACAAAGGGAAGTAAGTCTGCAACAGACACAGAGGCTGTGAGCTCTGGTAATAGAGATTCCAAATAAGTCTTGCAAAAAGCTTATCACCTGGGCAATAGTGGTCAAATCAAAATGACCCAGCAAAGAAGCTGAAGACGAGAGAAGGAATCTGCTTCCCAACACTGTGCTTTGGTTGGAATTGTTCCAGACTTTAACACTTCTGATAAATATCTGTGACAGAGAGCTTGAAAAGAGATGTCGTGTGTGTGGTGCCCAGTGGAGTGGACTGCAGGTTATGTGTGGGGAGGTGAGGCTTTGCTGGCTTTGTTGGGTTAGTTTGGACACCCCTGAGTTATGCAGCAGGATCTGGTGGAAGTTGTGAGATAGGACAGGAGAAAGCTTTGGAGCAAGGATGGAAAGCAACACTTGAGAGAAGTTTGTAGGGACAGCACTTACCACTGAAAGAAGGGCTGGGAGCACAGGCACTGCCTCTTGCTGGTAGATTTCCTGCTTTCTCAGGACTTTGTGTGTTGCCTACAGGCAGATGGGATTGCATCGAAGAATCCTGCAGATTGGCAGCCCTGGGCTGCTGGGCTCATGCCTCTGGTCAGAAAGAATGATCTCCAGACAAGATCATTCATCTAAATACTTGGAGATTAAAAAAACAAACAAACAAAATCAATGGTGGATCTCTCTCACAAATGCTGAAAACCACATTGTGCCTCTGGGAAGATGAGGCTTGTCTAGGGCTATTTGCTACCTTCCATTAATGCTTACACACTTGCGGTCAGGGCAGGGCAGGGCTCGACGTTGGCTTTGCCAATTACTAGAAACCCAGTGCTAGTTCTGGCCCCATTTTGTATTCTGCTGTTTCTGAGGGTCACAGTTACATGTGTAGTTCATCTGGGATCAGTCTTAGCTTTGCATGTTTGCCCGTAATAAAAAGCCTGGTGGCTGGAAGCAGCACGAAGTGGGGGCATATGAACGAAAAACGTGCATGAGCATGAGTTAAGAAGTAAAGGCCGGGGTCCATTTAAATCAGTAGCCAGCCTCCCATTAAAAAAGCTCAGGCTTTCAATGTGTGCTTTTTAGCTTAGCTGGCTTCCTGTTTGTCTTGGCAGGGCAAATGTTTTTGTCCCTGTCCAACAGGGCGTACTTGGAATTGTTTTTCTATCTGGGCTGATGAAACACTCTTAGAAGTCTCGGTCTATTCCAGCAGCAGCATAGCTTGAGATGCCAAACATCTTGCATGCACTGGAAGGCATGATGTTTTTGCATTAAATGCTGACCTACTTGTGCTGAAGTCGATATCTGAACGCACAAGCTGTCTTGAGAAGCTGCTCTGGTCTTACATTTGTCATTACGTTTTATGAGTGCTGGCATGAATCTAAATCTGCACTACAGAGGCTTTCTCTTAAGTGACTACCTCAGCTTGTAGAAAATACCAGTTAAATGGCATCCACTGGTGCTGCAGGAGTGGATTGCTCTTGTATCAGTGGAGGGGAAAAAGATAGTGCTGTCTTGCTGCTCTCCTATAGCACAGCACATCACAAAGGTCAACCCACTTGTGCTTTCAAGCTGGGAGCTGCAGGAAAAGAAAATGGTGGGACATCTCTTGCAAAATCTGAACTGACAGTATAAAGTCAAAACTGACTGTTTCCTTGGAAGGGGAAGGAAATAATTTCTGTATTTAACCAAGGCACTGCAGGTGGTCATACGTGTCAAAGTGGATAAAGTTAAAATTCTGGACTGATGGGAGGACTTGGTCCTGCAGTAGTGATGAGAGTCATCTCCATGGTCTGATCCTACCTGTGGAGCTGTAATTCCATGTTCTCTGAAGTTTGAGGATTTGTTTTCTGGGAATCTCAATCCACTAAAAACATAATTAAGTACCAAATTAATAAAACATTATGTATGTTCTGTAATTTAGTGGAAATAAAAGAAATATTGATACAAATACAGACCACTTTCATCCAAATACCTCTTCTGGTAGAGGTTTGGGTAAATGGAAGGACTCTGCACCATGGCTGAAAATAAACTCCCTAGAACATACTGGAAAAACCCAAAACAGATGATTCCTGGATTCACAGGATTCTGGAGGGTCAGGTTGTCAGGTCATGCCTCTGGACAGTTTAGTGCTAAGCAAATGCCCAGCAGTTGAATCCCTGTCCAGGAAGGAATCAGTATCTCATCATGCTGGTACAACCTGAATCTGAAAAACTATTTCAAAACTGTGCTGGTACACATATGTCTTTGTTTAGGATCTGGGATCTCCCTGGAGAGTACACTGACGTCATACAAAAGCCTTTATTTCTTGGAGGAGAAAAACCAACTTGTATCTAGAACTAAATTTGCTTCCTCTTTCCAGTCCACAATTCCTGACTCTTCTGTTTGTGTAACTTATTAGCAGGGATGATAACCAAAGTGTTAGTTCCCCAAATATGTATTTCTTGTTTGCGATCCTAAGTACCTGCATAATCTGATGAAGAAAATAAGACATAACAGAGATTTGTGTCCCAACCAAAGCAGCTTGCAGTTTGATACTGAATTCTCTGGGTAAATTGCTAAGTGAGTACAACGCAATTAAAGAGTTTCAAACCACAGGAACTTTGAGGAAAACTGCAGTCTCTTTGAGACTCCTCTCAAAAAGGGAAAGAGAAATAAATAAAATGCATCAATTTACTCATTACAGATTTAGCATTCACCTCAGATTAATAAGCAGCCCATTGTCCGATCCTAAGTAAAACAGCAGGTTGTAATTTAAACCAGCTTTTAGTCATTAATGAATAGAAAAGTTATTTCATTGTGAATGTGGAGGTAACCTGCACCAATTACCAGCACTTAGCAGTCCATCCTTGTAAAGATGCAGCTTGATGGCTGGCTTCATGTTGTGACAGTAAACACAGTGAGTAAATGAGAGTGGTTTCTTCTACCAATTCAATCAGTAGGCTTAAAGTGAAATTAACCTTTTAAAAATGCAGAGCATTCCTTACAGCAGATGGTAGTGTTTGCATATACAAATAACTTTTGGAAATCATAATGTAGACCATATGCTCTGCAACAATGGGATTCCTGAGCTGAACCCTTCATCCTTCTTAAAATGTAAAATAACACTCTCCAAACTCAGACTGGTGGCTGCTGCAGCAGGACCAGCTCCTGCTTATGCTGCAGCAAAGCAGGCACAAGAAGTCAGGGAAAAAAACCCAAAAAACAGGTGGGAAGTATAGAAGAAATTAGGGTGATGCTGGTATGTACTAAAAGGTGATATTTCTCTATCACTCACTGCTACATTCTTAGACATATACGGATTATGTGTTAGCCTGTTTTAGCTCTGCTCCTTCATATATTAAACTGGATAAATGAATCCTCCGGATGCTTTATGGTGCTGTGGACAGTCTGCTCTTGGTATGTGTGCTAGCTAGGGTGACTCTCCATAGCACATTAGGAGGCTTTATATTCCTCTGGGTTGCGCCAGACACAAGCATTTTTGTCTCTTGAAAGCTCCTCAAGTTCTCTATGTTGCCTGACTGCTGCTCACCATCTATCATGCTTTCCTATGCTAACACACATTCAGGAGAATTTGTCCAAAAATACTTAAAATGAAAATGTTCTTAAAAAAGGTCAAAGATGACAGAAACTTCAGCTTTAGGAAGTACATGTAAGGAGAGGTTACAGTCCATAATATCCCTGCAAAGCAGAATTAGCTCAAAAAGCAAGTCAGTCTTTTCCTCTGTACATTCGTGTTCTGCCAAGAGCACAAACAAACCAGCACTGTGGTGAAACAGTAAACATTAGAAGTAACCGTGTCCTGACTTGTCCAGATTTGTGGTGCCAGGTTCCCTCAGAGCTATAGGGCAGATATATATGGTCAGTGTGAGGTGGACAGCTGCAAGTTCAGGACCATCAGCCTGGATGCTCTTTCAGAACGTGGGCTGCTACTTGACAACCCCCACCCCCCTAGTTGCCTGTAGATCCTGTGCAAGGCTGAACCCGTGAACACAACAGAGCTGTGTGCAGTGCTTACCTGAGGCTTCAATCTCACCTGCACCTGTTACACACCAGATAGACAGACTAGGGCTTATCTGTGCATACCAGTAACACTGAAGCTGCTCTAAGCTCCACATCTATCAGGAAATGAATGTTTCATCTTGAATTCAGTGGGGCTTCTAGCTTGTGTTAGACAATGCCTGAAAGGCACAGGGTAGACTTGGCATTGTCCTGTGCATCATCCTGACCACTCTGAAGAACATACCTGGGTTCACAATGCTCATTGGTCACTGTCTTCTGCCCAACATCACACATGGGATGACAGTAACACCAGTAACAATGCCAGGCTGCTTCAGGACACCAGGGCAGCTAAGCTGACTTGCTTCACTGAAGGATGTATTAGCCAAAATTAATTTTGGTCCCCCTGATGTGCTTTTGGTAGGATCCAGGCTAAGCGGCTTGCTTACTTTGTCTCTTATTTTCTATCTCTGATGCTTGCTGAGCATCAGTTTGACCACTGAAGGGCCTTAGGACCGTTCTGTGTGCACCCCACCGAAGCCAGAGTTGCTAGCTTGTGTTACAGCAAGGCTATATAGGGAGACAATCATGTGTGAGGTGCATTAAAGTGGTGAAGCCCATTAATGAGAGAGAAAATTATATATAGGAGTAAAAAGTGCATGTCTTCTGGCTTTTAAGACTTTTTGAAGTAAGATATTTGCCCTGCTCAAGCCAACAGCTCTCCAAGAGTATTCTCATAAGATATCTGAAAAAAAAAAAACCTCCTTCCCCTACTACATCCTATCCCTCCCTTCCTCCTTGAAGTTACCAAAATCAATAAATAAGACTAGACATTGCTGACACTTTTCAGGTTAGTATACTGTTCACTAGGCCAAGTCAGTAGAACTCATTTTGCTGCACAAATGTATAACTTGAAATCAGTCCTGAGCAGCTTCAAAGCAGTAAAGTTGTAATGAAAACCGCATCCGCTGAAAGCAAGCCTTGAGAGTGGCAGTCTGCTATAGCAAACAAAGAAATTCCTTTTGTTAACATCACCCTTTGGTGGCTGGTGTAGGCCACATTAGGGTATTTTAGTTGGGTTTTAAAGAAAGAGATTGACACAGAAAGAAGGTAATGATTTTTTTAATAGAGGATCTCTTTGGGGGGTTGTGTTCATATCACTAACATTCACTTGATTACATTTTATGGAATGGACTTTAAATGGCAGTATATACAAGCCAACATTTCATTATTGTAGTTTGTGATTATTCACTTGCCATTGTCAGCCTGTTCCCCTTTGTCTTCTTGTGTTGCTTTTTCTAAAAGCTATGATTTATGAATATGTGGTTTAGATCCTCCACAATATAGCGCGGTGAGGTGGTTCGATAAAAAGTTATTAAAGCAAAAAATCTATAGTTTTGTGTGCTTTGCCCACCTTCTATAGGAATCCCGAGGAAGAGGCTCTTACACTAATTAAACACTGCATGTGGGATGCTGTAATATCAGCTATATGCTGAGAGGCCTCACTCCTGCTGAATGGAAGCCACTGCAGGCAATTACAGTTTTGCCTCCATAACTGGGATTAGACCCTCAAAGTTACAAAGACCAAAAAAGGGGGTGGAGGGGAAATCTGCCATAAAAACCATTGATTTTAAAATCAGTAAATAAAGAGTACTAGTAGTCTTAAGCTACATAGTACCAAATGGCATTTGGTTCTCAAATGTGTGTGCATGCCACATATTTAATTTATTTTTATAACAAAGCGCTCAGTCCTGCTGAGTGCAAGATAAACAAAACTGACTGGCGGTTTCCAGAGCCCACTTAGAATCTGAATTTCTACAGAAACAGAGTGTGATTGGGATCATCATACCTCAGCCCACCCTTGGGTTTTTCACCCAGTAGCGCTGCTCCCATTGCCACAGCTGCACAGCCACATAAAAAAGGAACTGACAAATTGGCCACTTTTGCATATGGCTGGCAAGAAACCAGAGCTGCTTATAGCAGTGAAAGCTGAAGGAGGCACTCTCCAATAATCTGTTTTGTGAGGAAGATGTGGAAGGTGGTAGAATCTGTGGTACAATTGCAACAGTATCAGAGATGGGTTACGAACAGTTTGCTCCCTATATGTTATGTTCCCAAATCACTGAAAAAAAATACAGCTCTCAAATAAAAAGCCCTCCATCTGTCTTGGGGATGGATAACGTCAGCAAGCGAGGATTACCTCAGTGAGTCTGACTGGCATGAAAAGCAATGAGGCATACCACTGCCACAGTGCCAGCAGCACTGAAGTCCCTGCTCTGGCACTGCGTCACCACTGGGACAAGGAGGCACCATGCGCAGGGGCCGTTCCTCTGCACACATCACACTGCTGCCATCGGGTTCTCCAACTCAACAGAGGAGCTATTCAGATAGCAGTCACAGGCCCTCTGTTGCTGTTATATCTGGCAAACAAAGAATAACAGCTACAATCCTACATCCTCTTCAAGATCTAAACTAGAAGGTTCCAACCAGCTTCAGACTACCCAAATATTTCCGCTGCCTGTAGTGCTCTTTGGCCTGCCCTATGCAGTCCGATACACCCATCTCCAGCCAGGTGAGAGGCTGGATGCTGGAATAAAAAGCAGGTACCAGCACAGCCACTCATCTGAACAGTTGTCCAGAATCAACATTGCTAATGCTGACACACCAAGGCTTTGCATCTCACATACACACGCTTCTGCTCTGTGTCTCAGCAAACACAATAGAGCAGTTTGTCCATGTTGGATTCACTGAGCTTAGATACCTAGATGCCCACTGGCAAGATTCCTCTCCTGAAGCAAGGGAATGAAGCAACTCATTCTACTAAAAATATAGGTA
Source organism: Megaceryle torquata (assembly GCA_024611175.1). NCBI lineage: Eukaryota > Metazoa > Chordata > Aves > Coraciiformes > Cerylidae > Megaceryle > Megaceryle torquata. Next base: position 129,297 of record JANIJG010018606.1, read on the forward strand.
ATAAGCCCAATAAAACACATTGACCAGCATGAAAAACAAAGGGAAAAGCAATTTGGAGTAGTGGTCTACATTGCTGGGGTTCTGGATTGTGAAATAACCAATAATCCTGTGCAGCTTGTTTCTCAAGACATGTTTGATTTTCTCATGAGTTTTCATGGTCAAGTCACTGCAGTTAATGTTATCACTGGAAATCTCAACAGTTGTAAAGCTGATTTTCCTTTTATAGCTGGTGATGGAGCTGTTGAGGATATTTGTGATGTTGACTTCTTCCATTTCTTTATTGAGTTCATTTGCAGGCCCCTAGGAAACAAGAGTCTACAGTTAGTTTTAGGGTTTATCTTCTGCAGAGAAAAAGTGCTGTAATCAATAAGGAGACCATAAGCATAAAGATAAAATTACATGGCTTCATACATGTTCATCCCAGTATTCAAACAAGCCTTTCAGCTGCTGCCTGTTTTTAGGAGTGCCTTAAGTCCCAGAGCTCCCTGTGTTTCCACCACTGTATTTCTAGAAATATTTTAAAACGAGTGAATGAAGCAAGTCTCACTCTGTCACTGATCAACCCAACGTCTGTCCCCTACAAGACATCCATCTCTTCGTGCTTGCACAGAAACTTAATAGCTGGGGTACTCCACATCCCCCTGATGAGATTTGGACCCTCAATGACCACTCATATTTAATTTCTTGAACCAAAGCAGAGCACTTTGAACAATTCACTCCCTCCTGCCACCCTCACAGAACAGCATGGGGCTGATGACTGATACTGTCTTCGGGGAAGAGAGAAGGGTTCAACCTTTGCTCTTCTCGAGGACATTACCTTCCAGATCAGTGTCATGATCAGAGTCATTCCATGTAAGAGCTGTGTTATACTGGCTGCTCTTTGGCTGCGTTTTTAAAGGAGCAGAGGTGCTTGATGTTCTCACATGAGCTGAGCTCAGGACTATAGACCCGATTCTAGTGATAGGCCAAAGGGGCTTCCTGAACATGGTTGTGCAAATCTGAGATGACTGCCAGCTAAGGCTGCTGTGCATAAATCTGTGTCAGGGACACAGTTGTGTAGTGCCATTCATGTGTTGGTTGCACATAACAGTTTAGATTTTGTGACAATTACAAGAAGCAAATGTTACTGTCTACATAACAGGACATTTGTCTTAGTTAATGGAGGACTAATTATTGTCTATCCAAGGCAACTAGGCTTATTAAGAGTAGATCAGGCCTTACCTCTTGAAGTGCTTTAGATGCACACTTCTGGGATGAGCTGTAGTGAGCCACTGCGTATTCCACAAGGGCACCAAAGATGAAGCTGAAGCAGATGCCAAGGTAAACGTCAATGGCCTTAATGAAACAGTTGGTCTTTGAAAGTGAACTTCGTGAGCCGATCATCAGAGTTGTCATGGAAAGCACTGTTGTTACTCCTTGGAAAGCAGAAAAGACACTTTAGAAAAGGCTTGGCCTATCCTTCTGCACATTGTCACTTGCTATCACTAACCAGATAGAGCACATCACTTCTTAACAAATCCAGATCATTCATCAGCTGAAATGCTTTTGTATCACAAGCTCCTGGCTTCACACAGGCTCTCCCTACCTTTGGACAACTTGGCTCCAGTAGGTACTTCTCTCATTTTTTTCCTGCTTTCAGTGAAAAAAAATCCACCCTCCCTGCCCCCTCCAAAGCCCACTAACAACCTGCACTCTGCAGGTGGGCAAGTGTCCCAGCTGCAGCCTATCTTCACACTTTGTACCACCAAGCCAGGTCTGCCACAAGTAAGAGCAGAATGTGAGCAGACCATTTATCACTGAGCAGAGAGCTCAAAAAAACCTACTGTGTAACCACCTCTCAGAGGCTTCCTGGCCTGCTTAAATCTTATTCCTTCCTCGGGCAGTAACTCACCAATGCAGGTTCTTGCAGGCACTGAATCCAGTGTGATCCAAAAAGAAACCCAGGACAGCATGACAAGCAGAGTGGAGGGCACATAGGTCTCCAAAATGAAGTACAGGACATTTCTTCTCAGCTCAAACTGCAGTATTAGTCGTGGGTAGCTGCCTGTTCACAAAAGGAGGAAAAAACCACAGTGAAAGTGAGATTCCCAAGGACACTTGAACTGAAGCTGGGACAGCTCAGACTCAGCACTTCAGCTGATGTACATCAGCAGAGCTGCACTGAAATCCTGGGAACATGTGTTACTTATATGAGCTTGACATCTTGCCTCATCCAACATATCCTAGATGAGAGGACACACACAGAGCATTGCTGGACAAGAGACATCTAAACCAATGCGTGGCTTGCAAAGGGGCTCCTGAACTTAATCCACAGTGGAAATTTTTTGTACTGGTGTCTTAACTCAGAGCAGAGAAGGGCTGATGCTTTCATCTGTCCTCATAGCACAGCACTTCTTACCCAATAACCACTGTGAAGGGGCATTGCAAAGTTCAGTCTTATCTCATGGCTGAAAAAGGGGTTTTCTCCTGATTTCAGCAGGCGTTTCCTCACATCCCAAAACATCCCAGTATCTTATCACAGAGAATTCAACCCCCTCTATTCATTAGTAATTTGTGATCTTTGATAACTTGTCTTTTTGTGCTCAAAAAAAAAATAATTATAAAATCAGTTTGTTGTAATACTGACAAAAGGCTCTGGGGCTGGATCGCCAGTGTTTTCAGGAGACATTCTGCTGTTTAAACAATAGTTCCCTTTGAAACACAGAAACAAAACCCATGCTGTTCATGGGCTGTGTCCACTACAATAAACAACAAAACATTATATCTAAAACCTGGTCATTCTAAGGAAGTTTTGCCCCCCTTCACGGGAGAGAAGAATATTTACATGAATAATGCAAAAGACATTGAATTCTGATGCACAAAGGGATCTCATTCCATCATGACGTAATTGTAATTTACAAAGAAAAGTATATCTTGAAAGTTAGTTTTACTCCCAGTTACTGTAAACATGGATCTCTGCAGTATTTATATTCTGCACACCTGGGAGGAAAGGAGAGAGTTTCTTCAGGTCTGTGTGGAGAAGGAAGGAAGTGGAGAATTAAAAATAAAAAAAATAATCAAGTGAACGTAGTGTATCAACCCTCCCATCTTTCTATAGATTTCCATGTTGTACACAGCTAATTGGCTTTCACCATCATTCTGTCCATGGTTTTTTGAGAGATCAAGATTTGCTAAAGACTTACCTGTTTCAGGCTAGAGTCAAAAGATTCTGGTATATATAAGGGAAAGGGGATGGGAGGAGAAATACTTGAGCGCTTTTCTTACTTTTCTCACTTTTCTCTTGCACTGATTTACCTGTTTCCTGCTGTGACTTTGAGACCAGGGTATAGTAACGTTCCACTGTGTACTGAGAGAGCCGTAACTTCTCTATGCCATGGACAGAGTCATTTCCTCTCAACCATGTGAAGATGACATCGCTTTCATCGTATCCCCCTAGGGAGAACATAAAGACCCATATTACTGTGATTTAGCAACTAAAAGCCCCTCCCTGTCTCCTGAGTGGGAACAGGGACACAATCGAGGTGTTGCAGCCTGAGGGATACAGCTTGTACCAAGTCACCAGCCTGCCATTCACTGCAAAAATTTCACTTAATTTAGGAAACAGGCTCATCAATTTAGCCGTTCTTTTATTAAGTGCCTTTTTTTGAAAAAATGAGTAGGGATGCTTTGATTTGGACAATAACCTGTTTGTCGTGGTAGAAGGGGCAAGATGCAGTTGCAGCTCTATTTTTATTGAATTGTGTTTTCTTATTAGACACAATTTACCAGAACTGGAGTGAGATGAACTCCTAAATTAGGTGTCCAGGGTATGAATCCCTGAATAGAATTCTAAACATGTGACTTTCCAAAGTTTCTAAGCAGTTTTATAAATTGTGGTTGCTCAGGAAGCTTTTATAATAAATGATAGACTGTTGTTAATTCATCTGGTGCACATTTAAATGGCATTATTTCTGGGCACTTATCCTAATGAAATCTCCAGTGAGCAATGTACATGTAATTTCATTGGAATTATACAGCAACTGAGCATGATGTAGGACCCATTCACTTCTAAAACTGGCCCAAACAAGCTATGCTTTAGCAGAAGAGGCCAATCATTATTATTTCAGGAGATATTCTTTGTAATAAAGTTAACCATGGTGAACTAATATGATTTTAATGTGAAAATAATATGTGATTCCCTAGGTGCTTCATGCTGCAACCCCAGAAGTTAAAATCTGGTCTTTTCAGGATTGAGATTTTAGATGTTCTCTTCCATGACATGAAGCAGGAGGTGGTGGCTTATTGTAGAGCCTCACAGATAGAGAACAGCATCACTGCTCTTGCTGAGCTGCTGGGTAAAAGCCCTGTATTCTCCTAAATTTTCCTGGAGTCTTTCCCAGCCAACTTTGCCATGGCTGAGCTTTTAATTTATCTGAGAGCAGAACACACTGACACTTCCTCTCCTTGAGGCTTCCAAGGCCAAGACTCCTTCTGTTGAGGAGGGTCCCATCATCTGCATCACAGTAGCAGACAGCTCTTATGGAGAAGCACAATCCACAAAGATGCGGTTGGCATTAGTTTCATGAGGCGTTTTGAGAGGCACATTCAACTCATATTCTAGTAAGAGCCACCCTTCATACTGTCTTGTTACAGTGGAGGGTTAGAAGGTGCAACAGGAGGTAGATACCTCAAAGTGTGAAGTTGTTCCTTGCTGTACTCTATCCCATGCTCTTACCCCACAAGTCCGTTTTGAAGAAGCTGTGTGTGCAAAAGGGACCGAATTTGGAAAACCAGTCATTATTACTTCATCATTTCTGTGCAAAATTGGACTATCTACACTTCAATAAAAATATTATTAATTACCACTTTTTTTATATAAATTGCAGTGCCAGGAATCCTCTAAACCATGGATTACACCACAAACATTTGAAGAAGGATGAAACAAAGCGGTTTTCTTTCAGACATTAGTATTTACAGGAATAAAAGTCTAGTCAGAAGGCCACTGTGATGAATCTAAATATTTAGTATGTGTAGTTCTGTATGAATAAACAAATTTGAAGTCAAGCCATTTTTTTTCTAGGATGTTATACTTACAGCTTTCTAGCTGCAGTTTGCATGTTTGTGTGTCCATGGGATATTTTGACAGGTCCATGTTACAAGCAACAGTAGTAGTGATTCTGTAGGAAGAGAAAGAATTCCCAAAGTTACAATAAAAGCACTTAATGAAATATCTCAGGTTTTCATAGCAAACTAGACTGCAAAGGCTCTGCTCTGCCATTTAGAGAATTTTGACCTACGCAATGAATGGGCTGATGTAATCAGAGAGGACCCTCCTTAAGATAGTACGCTCTCTGCAGCCACACCAACAGAGACGTCACCGAAAGAATAATTTTGCTTTGCAGTAGTGGGAGAGTTAGTGTAGATTCACGTCTTCCAGTACTCCAGTTTGCACGTCTTAAGAAGTCACAGCTTGTCACCTGAGGCACAGTAACTAACTGCCCGCATACTCTGGCTTGCACTGCTGTGAAGGGTAAATGAGTTTTACTTTGCAGTTAAGGTAACGGGGACGTGATTACTGTGGGCTGAGAGGAAAGAAAGAACAGTGCACGAATTGCTAACACAGTTACAGTGCACATTGCTGCAGTGCATGTACAAAGACACTTTTTGCTAAAACGCAGAATTCAGCATATAGTTTCCCACTGTTTGTTAAACTTCTACTGTTACAATGTCCTCCCTCCATTCTTCTCCTACCTCCATCTGTCTGTACTCAACTTGTCTCAGATGACACTTGTGAGCTTTCTGAGCAGGCACTGTCTCTGAACACAGCACATCACATGAGGGAGAATCCTCAACTGGCATTTCCAGGTGGCCAGAGCAGGGGTGAATGGATCACAAGAGTAGAGTCACAGTTGGCATGTTGACCCCAAATCCATTACTCATCACAGTTGGTATCTACTCCTGTCCAGCATAATTCTGGAAATCTATTCTGAACCATCATTATCAGCAAAGCCAAAAGCTCAGGGACAAGGAAGCAGAACAGAGCTGGCAGATCTTTAAGGACACTTTGCATAGAATGCAAGAGATCTCCATCCCGAGGTGTAAGAAATCTAGCAAGGGAAGGAAGGGACCAGCATGGGTGAGCTGACCTGCTGATCAACCTAAGAGGCAAGAAAGAGCTACACAGGCAGTGGAAGCAGGGCCAGCTATCTTGGGAAGAGTATAGGGATGCTGCCCACTTGTGTAAGGATGAAGTCAGGAAGGCCAAGGTACGGTTGGAGCTGAACTTAGCAAGGGATGCTAAGAATAATAAGAAAAGATTCTGCAGGTACATCAATGAAAAGAAAGGAAGGTTAAAGAAAAAATGAAGAGCTACTAACAACAAATGAGGAGAAGACTGATGTTCTCAACAGTTTTTTTTTCCTCAGTCTTCACTGGCAACCTCTCTCACAATACCTCCCAAGTTAAAAAAATCATGAGGTGAGAACCATGGCGGCGAAGACACTCCCACCATACGTGAAATCAGGTTTGTGACCACCTGAGGAACTTGAACTTATATAAGTCTATGGGACCTGATGAGTTGCATCCCAGAGTCCTGAGAGAATTGGCTGATGTAGTCACCAAGCCACTCTTCATGATACTTGAAAATTCCTGGCAGTCAGGTGAAGTCCCTGGTGACTGGAAGAAGGGACACATTACACCCATTTTTAAATAGGGTAAAAAGGAGGACCCTGGGAACTACAGATCTGTCAGCCTCACCTCTGCGCCTGGGAAGATCATGGAGCAGATTCTCCTAGAAGGTCTGGTAAGGCACATGGAGGACAAGAAGATCATCAAAGACAGACAGCACAGCTTTACTAGGGGCAAATCCTGCCTGACGAATCTAGTGGCTTTCTGTCATAAAGTAACTACATCAATGGACAAGGGACAACCTATGGATGTGATATGGACTTCTGCAAGGCCTTTGACACAGTCCCCCACAGCATCCTACTCACCAAGTTGGAGAGATGTGGATTTGATGGGTGGACCGTTCAGTGGATAAGGAATTGGCTGGATGGTGGCATCCAGAGGGTAGTGGTCGATGGCTCACAGTCCAGATGGAGAGCAGTGGCAAGTATTGTCCTTCAGGGGTCCATACTAGGACCTGTACTGTTTAACATTTTTATCAATTACATAGACAGTGAGATCGAGTGCACCATCAGCAAGTTTGCAGATGACACCAAGCTGAGTGGTGCTGTTGAGATGGGAGAGGGATGGGATGTCATCCAGAGGGACCTGGACAAGCTTGAGAGATGGGCCCAGGTGAACCTCATGAGGTTCAACAAGACCAAGTACAGGGCCCTACACCTAGGCCAGAGCAATCCTCACTATCAAAACAGGCTGGGGATGAGGTGATAGTCCTTTTCAGCCCTGCAGAAAAGGACTTGGCGGGGCTGGTGGATGAGAAGCTGGACATGAGCAGACAGTGCGTGCTTGCAGCTCAGAAGGCCAATCGCATCCTGGGCTGCATTGAAAGAAGAGTGGCCAGCAGATGGAGAGAGGTGATTCTGCCACTTTGCTCTGGTGAGACCTCACCTGGAATACTGTGTCCAGTTCTGGAGCCCTCAGCACAGGAGGGACATGGACCTGATGGAGTGGGTCCAGCAGAGGGCTGTGAAAATGATCAGAAGGCTGGAAGACCTCTCCTATGAAGACAGGCTGACAGAGCTGGGGTTGTTCAGCCTGGAGAACAGAACGCTCAGGGGAGACCTAATAGCCACCTTCCAGTACCTGAAGAAGGGGGCCTACTAGAAGGCAGGAAAGGGCCTGTTTACAAAAGCTTGTAGGGACAGGATGAGGGGCAATGGTTTTAAACTAGAGAAGAGTAGATTTAGATTGGATGTTAGAAACAAGTTCTTTACCAT
>JANIJG010018608.1:0-10338 GCA_024611175.1 Megaceryle torquata
CCCTAGCTGGAGATGTCCCTGCTCTCAGCAGGGGGGTGGCACTAGATGACCTTCAGAGGTCCCTTCCAACCCAATACCTTCTATGATTCTATGATCTCCATCCAGTTCTGTGTTCAGCTGAAGCACCTGCTTGGTAAAGGCTTGGCAGACCTGCTGCCATCAGTCACAGCAGGACCAGACTCGTCCCCTGTGCAGGTTCAGCACGTGTCACAGCACCCAGCATCGGCAGGCCCACCAGTGCCCGTGGCTCCAGCACTGACGGAACCCCCACTGATCTGGAGCGGCAGGAACTCAGCCGACAGTCTGCAACCTCCTTGCTCAGCTCTGGGCCAAAGCAAGGAGCCTCTCCAGCCACACCACCTCCTGCCCGATGGAGCATCCCTGCCTCTCCCGCATCGCACCCACACAGCAGCGCCAGGCACAGCCCCATCCATCCCTGCTCGGGTCAGGGGCTGGGCAGCTGAGCAGCACCACCAGCCTGGCCTCCAGACAGGGGCTCCCCCCAACAGACATTACAATTTTAGGGTCCTGTGGAACCTCAACTGGTGATGACGTCCTGCCCCACAACCCTGAAAAAGAGGAAAGTGTGGAGTTTGGCCCTTGGATGAGCAACGAAGGATTTAAAGTAGAAAAGGAAAGGGGTGCTGTGCTCAGGGCCTGGGAGGAGGCAAGGGGCTCTACCACGAGCAGCAAGCCTCCCACGGCCGGTTTTTGGCACTTGTGGTCTGCCCTTCGACAGACAACAGGGCCAAAGAAAAAGGCTCTGTTGCCTCTGTGGATTCACGTTCCCTCCTTCAGGCTGAGGGACCCAGCCCAGCCCATTCTGGACCAACAGCTGCAAAGCTCTGAAGCCAGCAGAGCCCAGCAGTGCTCAGGCAGCTCCAGCACTGGATCTTTTGCACGATGGCCACACAGGGTGGCCGAGCAGGATGGGCTGCAAAGGCGCAGCCAGGGTCTGGAGATGAGCGAGGCCACCATGCCACTGCTCCTCCCCAGCTGCCATTTGGGATGCGAGGACTGGTTCAGGTGCCTAAGCATTTGCCAGGGGCTGCTCTGGAACCGTGGGGTGCTGGCACCTCCCCTGGGCACCAAAATGCCTGCAGACACTCCTACTCCAAGGAGAGGACATCACACTCAGCTCTGCATTCAGGGCTGGCATGGGGCTCAGGCACGTTCCTGACGCATGGCAGCATCCTCACATGGCTCTGTGGGGATACCCTGGGGGGTCTCCCACGGCCAGAGGAGACAGGGGAGCTGTGCTCCTCCAGTGTTCCTGCGGGCAGAGGGAGACAAGCTCCAGCCTGACCACAGCTATCATGGTCCCCTGACCAAGGAGGTCTGTAAGTGAACATGATGGAGAAGTGAAACTGCTTAACATGTGCCATACCCCACTTTGCTTGTCAGTCTCATCTCGGACATGACGCCATCTCCAGCCTGCCTGGCTGCCAGAGATCAGAGGAAAAAGGCACTGCCACAAAGAAGACAAAGCTTTTTTGAAAGGACTGTTTCCACAGCCATGAATGGGCTCTTGGGAGCCACATCTGGATACAGCTTCCCTCAACCTCATCCCCAGGCTGCTGAAAAGGCTCAGCAGAGGGGAACAGGGACTTCCTGACTTCCCAGCATAGAAAAAAAGGTTGAGCCTTGTCCTGAGCAATGAAATCCCTGATGGAAAGCAAAGCCAGTGGTGGAGAAACATTCCCTTGCAGCCTCTCAGCTCTGCTCTTCAGCCACCAGCAATAGAGACCCCGTCGAGTCCCCCGAGACAGCTCCTTCGAGGAATGCTTTCAAGCAGCTCCAACATAAACACCACAACCCAGCTCTGGCTTTCCCAGCCCGCACCCAGCTCCAGCAGGCCCAGCGTATCCGGCAGCTCTTCCCAGGCTCCAGTGCTCCATTGTTTGTTCTTCCCTCCCAGCAGCCTAGAGAAAAGGCCCCAGACCTCAGCTCTGCCCTTTCCAGCAGCCGCTTTCCTGGTGCTTCGACAGAGGTGAACGCACAGCAACGTTTGTACCCCAGCAGCACTGCTGCCACTGTTTCTGGTGCCTATGCCAGAGGCAGGGAGACTTCATGAAGGGGACCCAGGCCAGCATGGCCCCATGGAGAGCTCTGGGGACATCTGCAAAGTGCTTTGTGTTTGCATGTGTGGCCCCAACGCCAGCAGCATAAGGAGGAAACAAGCCTGGACTACGAGTCCTGGATGGTGCTCCCTGCCCTGTCATAAATGGCTTAATATTGGCATTACTTACACTGGGCCTCTAGAGATGTAAACCTGACATGGGGCAAAGCAGACTTGGAAGAGGCAGAGGTACCCTCATAGCCACCGTCACGGGCTTCATGTCATACACCCCTCCAACTCCCCTTCCAGACATGGTAAGGCCAAGTCCCTTCTCCTTCCCAGCCCAGAACACTGAGCCATGGGGAAGGCAAGCAAGGAGGGGATGGGCACACAACCTGCTGCCCATGCAGAAGGCACCCATGCTTATCCTGTTCCAGGGGATGGGATGCTCCTAGGGACAGTGGATTTCTACATGGAAGACTTTGAGATGCATTGTTATCACCAGGGGAACCTCAGAAAGCCCACCCTGAAACAAGTCCCTGAACAAGCCCTGACTGGTGGTGCACATAAAGGCTGCAGACCAGCACACAGGCTCTGCTCCCAGCAAGACTGTCCACTTCAGGTCTCAGCCCTCCACTGTGCCCAGCCCCTTCTCACCCACGAGGCCCCAGGGCACCTGCAGTGGCTCACAAGGCACTTCCAAAACGCTACTGGCTACTTTCAGCCCCAGGCTGCTCTCACAGCCCCCAAGAACACCTCTAGCCTTTGCAGAACTTTCCAGTGTGTAACAGGATCATTTGGCCTCTGTCTTCCCTGGAAAGAGTCAGTCTTCTTTCCTACTAGGATCCCAAGTAGGATCTCAGGAGGGGTCTGGAGATGAAGTGTTACCCGCTGTCCTTGCTCCAGCGAGGGAGGAGCGGAGCCAGCAGCCCCAGGAAGTGAAGCTATAAACCAACCCAGGAGCAAGAGCATGTGTGTGGGCAGAAAAGCTTCCCCAGGAGGCTCTGGGGATCATCCTGGTGTCTCCCCCTCTACAAGCAGCTGCCACTTCCCTGGCAGGGTCAACCTCCCCTTGCTGCCTGGTGAAGCCAAGGGCCAGTGCCTAAAGAAGGCTGCTCCGAGCTGGTGTGCTTCAGAGAGCTGGAAGAGCAGCAGCGAGCAGCGGGGCCGTGAGGTACAGGGTGGGACTGGCACGTAGAGGGAGGGAAGGGGCAGCAAGGAGCGGTGGTGCAGTGCCTGCCTGTCCCAGGAGCACGTCCACTCTGCTTGAGGCCATCAAGAGGAATGTGCAGAGGGTTTGGCAGCACCGAGACACAGCAGTGGGCACAGCAGATACAGCAGTGCTGACAGAAGGCACAGGAGAGGAAGAGTGCGGAAAAGCAGTCCGTTAAAAGGGGAAGAAACCAACAAACAAACCCTCGACCACAAAGTAACACTGAAAAAAGAATGAAATCCCTTCCCCCAGCTCCCTGTGGCATGTGCTTGCAGGAGGCCCCTCTTGGGGACCACGATGGTCTTTTCTGGCCTCTCCATCCATCACGGGATGACAAACATTAAAGGAGGAAAATCCAATCGTTTGTGCTGCTGTTAGAGACAAAAGCAAAACCGTCTTGGGCACAGGTACCTATAGAGATGTCAGAAGCTACCAACGGCACTCTGCTCGCTCGCCCTCTGTTCATACAGCTGCGTGCCCCTCGAAGGAAGGAAAAGGACACGCTTCGGTTTGGCTTGGGAGAATAAGGCGGACAACAGAGCTGACAGCTTTGGTGTGCTTGTGCTGTCACTGGACCAGACGTCCCAGCGAGGGCATTAGATCCCATCAGGGAACACTTGCTTTGGGCTCAGCGCTTTGCTCACCATTTCACAGAAGGCAAGAAATGTTTCCTTGGGTGTCAGGCTCCAGCAGGGAAATCGTTCTCTGCACCATAACTGGACGTGCGACCCCCGCTCACAAACAGTAGTGACGGCGCATGATGGACGGGTAAGGAAACAGCGTTCAGTCTCCTGCTTCCAAGAGAGCACCTTCCACAGGCAAACGCCGTAAGCCTATCAGCTCCCACGTGAGCTGTCACTCAGACTTTTCCCAGAGCTTGCCCTTCAACCAAGTCTGTCGCAGGCTCAAAGTGTCCCAAGGTTGCTGCAAAAACCTCGGCTGAGGAAGGAGTGAGGGAGGACCCCTGGCCTTACAGGAGAAACAGCAGTGATGCCCGAAACGCTGCATGGCACCAGCCTGGCTGGCCAGGAGAGCTAAAGCAAATCCTTGCCCATACTGGACCACTCCTCTTCTTCCTACCCAAGGGGACCTGCGTGGGGTCCTCCCTGTCGAGAGGGCCAGAGAGCTGGCATCACTTATCCCTCCAGACACTGCTGTTCCTGGACCCGGGCAGAAGAGGCCACATTCATTCCCCTGCTGAGAGCCTGAGTCAGAAACACTTTGGATCCCGTTGAGCTCAGGGTATTTTGTGCCCCAAGCAAGGCTCCTGCACTCACTCCTCTGGAACAATGCGGTTTGTCAGTGCCTGTCCTGGATGCCCCAGAGCACCAGACTGCAGAGAGATGAGGAGGGGAAGCCAGTCAGCTCATGGCAAATCCCATGTGCCCGTGGCTCACCTGGGGACACTGGAGGGAACTGGGAGCTACTGGGGGTCAGCTTAAGGCATTTCTCACTGCTCAGGTTTCTCCTGGCAGGGCAGGGATCATCCTCTGGATGGATCTGAAGCTCAGAAGGGCTGCTTGTGGGGCAGGAGGCACTGGAAGCATTATGGGAACCAGTAAAGCTCTAGGCTCTTTCTGGTGCTCTTTATGCAGATCTGAAGTGAACACAAGAGCATCTCACTGAGGGCAGGAGACACGTGAGAAACCTCAGTTTAAAGCACTCTAGAGCTTGTATTTTCCAGAATCACCATCCTATGTGGTTTTCATCATCTTGGCTTTTTCCTTCTCCTCTTCCCAGCACCAGGCACACAGAGAGGCAGCCTCAATCCAAAACCCAAGCTGCCAAAGAAGCCTGGCTTGCTGCAATGCCCAGAGGAGGTGACAAGGAGCACTGGCAGGGATGACAGAAGCACCAGGCTCACAGGAGCTCTGCTCTAGCCCTTGGGTGAGTCACCTGTCCGAGTGACTCAACTCCCCTTGCTGCAGGGCCTCCCCAGCTGTTGGTACCACACTGCCTGGGGCAGGGCGATGGCCAAAGAGGGCAAGAGGCAGAGCAGCCCTGGGCAGTGCCCCAGGTAGAAGGGCCACCCCTGAAGAGACTGGGGAGAGGATGCTTTTGTGCAACTGAAACTAGCAACACTTTCAATACAAAAAAACCCCATCAAACCTGACTGTTGTCAGACGGGTTCGAGTGTAAGAAAAATCTCTCAGCCAAACAAAACAGCATCCCATTATTGTTCCTTCATTTGGGGCTTGATGCGTGCAAGTAACTGCACCCAGGAGCTGTCTCTGCAGCCCCACCTTCAGCCCTGGCCGAAGCTGCAAGCACCAGCAAGCAGCAGAGAGACAGGGGAGGTGAAGAGCCAGAGAAGATGAGCTCACCCGCACCCTGCGGCCGCCTAACCCCTCGCCTGGGAGCTCAGCCGTCCCAGCAAACCCTGCTGTCACTACATAACGATCCTGCCATCCCCTCTTCTGCGTAGCACAAAGGGCTCTGCAGCGATGATTATCTTTTGGTGTGTGTATCTATGGTGCCTCACACAAACGAGGCCTGACCTAGACCAGGGATGCTCAAGCAGCACGGCAGTGGTGAAAGCAGGGAAAAGGAGAGCACGCGGTGCCTGGTGGCACCTCACCCCAGCACTGTACCCTCTGGGGCAGCACAGCTTCCCAGCCCATTTGCCAGGCAGCCAGTGCAACCAAAGCCTCCCCTTAAACAGAAAAGGCTAAAGCTCTCCCTACCTGTCAGGGTCTTTCCTCTTCTCCGCGGCGCAGTCCCCCTTGCCCTTCTCCATCTCCTGCAGGAGGCTCATTTGGATGGGGGTGCTTCGGCCATCGCTGTCAGTGCTGCCCCGGTGCTGCCGGCCCCGGCAGTCGGGCTGGGAGCTGCGCTTCATGGCCTGGAGCTGTGCCAAGGGCACGATGTCACAGCCTTGGGGCCGGTGCCACACCGTCTGCCGCGTGATGGCATTGTAGTAGTAGAAGCGGTTGTTGTTCTGGTCGAAGAGCTCCCACCACTGCTTCTGGTCCGACTGGCGCACCTTCAGGTTGGGAGGGGGCTCCCAGCCGCACTCGCCAGTGGTCAGGTTGACATACATCCGCTCCTGGGAGCGGGGCTCGATGATCTCCACCCAATCTGAGCTGCAGGGACACGAGAGCTGCATTAGTCTGGGCTACAGACTCGTGGTAAATGGATCATCTGCAAGTCCTACAGAGCTGCCGCTTCTGGGCCAGGCAGATGCGCTGCAGATCAAAATACTGCTTAAGGCCATTCAGCTCAGGGCAAGAGGAGAGGAAGGGCTTGAGATAGGGTCAAGCCAAATCAAAGCACAGAGAAGGGGAGGTCACCACCCCAGCTCACACCACCCACCAGCCCAGGACAAGCCGCACAAGGTGGCCGAGCGTTGTCTGCTGATGCTCTGATAACTCAGGTGAAGGGCTGGGGTGATCGCAGGAGCGCCGGCGCCTGCTGAGATGCACAGAGGAACTCGCTCTCAAGAGTGGGGAGGATCTGCAAAGCAAGATCTGCTCCTTTTGGGAACCACGACCTGTTGTTAATACCACCTCGGGAGACCAAACCCCTGGCTCCAAACAGCCTGCCCATGCAAGTGCCTACCTGAAGGGCTCAAGTGCTGTGGGGTTGGAGGAGACATCTGGGTCACCTTGTCCCTGCACTTGCCCAAAGGATAAATGCTGGGAGTGACTAGCGGATGAGACCACCTCATTTTAAGCTCTTTCCTTCCTCCCACGGCCAATGGGACAAAGGCCTCAGGGGCCCTTTATGTGTAAGACAACCTAAAGGACAGGCACGGCCTGCCACTGATCCTCTGCCACCCAAAGGAGCCCCTCCAGCCCTGGGGTCCCTCGCCAGCAGCCCTGGTGGCCCAGCCTAGGGCTCAGCAAGAGCCAACACGGGCAGTGCCCTAGGGTTGGTTTGCAGGCAGATTAGGGCAATAGTTTGGTGGCACGAGGGGCGTTTGGCTGCAGGGTCCCGATACACAGCACGGCACAGCAGCCTTTAACACCGACCCACCTACCCCAGACAGCTGGCCTGGCTGAGAACAGAGGTCAGCAAAGCCAAAACCATTTTGGCTAGCCCAGGTAAAGAGCAGGGGGTGCAAACCCCAGCAAGGTCTCCTCCCGTGCGGGAGAGGTGTTGCCAATCCCAGCAACACACTCAAGCATGCGGCCGACAACAGGTAAAACCTACACGTGGCTCCCAGCCCCTCCTCACAGCCCCCTGAAGCCTGGCCCTCCATCCTCTGCCCTGTCTCAGTAGGGGCTACAGGAAGGAGATCCTATTTAACCCAAGTTATTGTTAACAAAAGCCATATGAAGAAGGCAGGTCCAGGGCCACCCCTGAATCCTCCTCCCACCCAGCTCCTCCAAGGCTTGCCCTGGCACAACCTCCCGTTGCCCTGGCAAGGGCACAGCAACAGGAACGATTCCCCGAGGAGGGGCAGGAGAAGGGAGATCTGGTTGAATCCCTCTCACGCACGCTCCACTGCCGGGCTGCAGTCCTCAGTCTCCCGTGGCAGCACTGCACCGTCCGCAACAGCAGCCTGGGCTCAGCCCTGCTGGCACAGTCCTGGGAGAAGGTGTTTGCTGGCAGGGCAGCACAGCCCTCGGCTCCACCCCGGCTTTCTGGGGAAGATCAGTGTGTCCCCTCCCAGCAGGAAAGTCTGGGAGGCAGTTGAACTGCCCATCACCCCTCCCTGCTAGGAAAAGTGTAGGTGTGCTCAGTGCCAGGCGGTCTGACATGCACCCCTGAGAAGCATATCAGCTCCTCGACTCTAAGGATGTAAGACTGATAGATACAATGTCAGTTCAACCCAGAACAGACCTGAACTGCCTCCAGAAACGTCCATTCCTCCCTGCGACAGCACGTACCACGTAACGCTGGCCTGCACGCAGCCTCACGCGGGGCGGATGTTCAGGCTACCGCAGACAGGCTGGCTGGGGAAGCCGTGCCGGGTGAAAGCTGCTTTTCTGCGGCATCTTCAGCCAGATCAGCTCACCTGGCCCAGGCTACCAGCACCGTGACCATTCGCACCACGAGTCCAACAAGCAGCCGGGAGCAGAGCACACTGCCCTTCCCACGGCACCCGTTCCTGCTGGGCTCCCCCGTTGCCGGGGTGTTGCGAAGCACACGCCGGCGAGAGGAACCCACTTGGAACACCCTGCGTCCAGAAAACGTCTGGTCTGTTGTTTGGTATTTTTTTGGTCAAAGGTACATCAGTTTCCCCATCTGATTTAAGGTGCAACATGAACAACCTTACCAGCCACCCCATGCCATGGCTCGGGGGGGGAACCACAGAGCAGCTGCCATTTCAAGCCACGGGCACGGGAGCAAATTAGCCAGTCACCACCATTATCAAGGGCACTGCCAACTGCAAAGAGGTGTCATCCATAAAGAGGACACGAAGGGGAAAACAGCAGCAGCAGAGCCCAGCAGTGCTGGGAGGAGAGTGAGATGAGCACATCCACAGAGACAGGAGCAGAGAAGAACAAGCAAACAAGGAACTGGCAAAGAGGGTCTGAGGGACAGCTCAGAGGGGATGCAAGAGGAGCAGCGACCTCAGAGAGCACCACAACTCTTCACGAGAAGGACAGGCAGTCAACAGGGGACTGAAGAGACTTCCACCCACGTGGGACACTGGCAGCTCCATGGGGGGAGAGGCTACTGCTCTGGTGTTGGAAGATGGGGGCTTCACCCAAAGGTGGGGGCATGGCCTGTCACCCTTGGGAGGGGAAGGGGGAGAGCAGGCATTGGAAGCACTAGAAGAGGAAAGCAGGAGAGCCAGGACAAGCCCACCAAAAGCAACATCAAAACACACACAAAGACAAGCTTGGGAGAGAGATGGAAGACAGCTAGGGAGTATTTGTTTAGCAAGAGGCGAAACAACCAACCAACAAAAAACCTAAGCAAACGAACAAACCAAGCCAAACAAGATTAAAACAATAATAAAAAATAATAAAAAACACACACAAAAGAACCCCTGCAAGACCCAGCTGAGTGATCAAGATGCAGGTGAGTGATCAGCCTTTTCCAGGTTCAAGAGCACACTGCTTTTGATCTGTTTTGCCAGCAAGTGGATTCGCAAAGCTCTGACACACAGGCTGCTCTGCCAGCGCTGTTGCTCCTCGGGAGAGAGGAGAGGTCAGCTATTTTCTGTTGAGTGCAAGCCATTGAAAATAAGGAATTCTTCTCAGGGCACTTGGCCACGACTGAGCATGTGTTGCTAACTATAGTCTTCCGTTTTAACGAGCTTACATTTATCTTTGCGTGCAAATACACATAAGTGGATGAATTGGGTTGGTGACCTCTTTGCTTCTCTTAAAATTGAAGGGCTGAGGATGATTGAGGTGGAGTTTAACCAGTGAAAAAATCTGCACAGAACACATTGAACTACCAAAGAGTTTGGTACAATCAAATTCATGTGTGAAGAAAGAAAAGGAAAAGCTAGGAGCACATTCCTGGAGCTGGGCCAGCCCTGGGCTGCCACACAAGCCTCGAACATAACGTCAGGAACTCTGCAAAGACCTGATAAACCCAGGATTGCAGAGAGATAAGGCTGTAACATGGACATTAAAAAAAAAAGAAAAAAAAAAAAAAGAAAAACCCAACTTCATTGCAACTACCCCTCACAGGGTGAAAAGCTTCCTGGAAATGGTTTGAATAACAGCTTTTGCTGTGCGCCGGAGCACAGAGCACCCAGTCACACTCACACCGATTGGTGGCATCACTGTGGTGGTCTCAGGGCACCTCGTCTCTTGGGACTCAATGTCCCCAAGTGCAGGTTGTCCCTGCCAGAGCAGTTTACAAATGCAGAGTGAACCCCCAGCACAGTGTGGGGCCATGGAGCCCACCAGCATCACAGCAGCACCAGGGAACCAACCCAGCCACCAGAGCCTGTAACATGGAGCAACTGCAACAAAATCCTCACTTGCTTCCAAAATGAAATGCACGTTCCTAGTGTTCGCACTCCTGGGCTGTCAGGGAGATCCCAGGAGTTTCTGCAGCGTTCTCAGCAAATCATAGCAGGGGTCCAACCCCCCTGCCAGAGCAGGGTCACCCAGGGCAGCCCACACAGCAACAGATCCAGGGGGGGCTGGAAAGTCTC
>JANIJG010018609.1:0-15022 GCA_024611175.1 Megaceryle torquata
AGTAAGAGCACGCGAGGCAGAGCTCGGCGGCAGCGGCGAGCAGCAAGGATGGATGGATGGATGGATGGATGGACGGGGGGAGGGAGGGAGGGGAAGGAGGAGGAGGAGGAGGAGGAGGAGGGCCTTAAAGACACAGCGAGGAGAGGCGGGTTCGCTGCCGTCGCCTCAGGTGAGCCGCGGCCCGCCCCCGGCCCTCCGGGGAGGTGGCTGTTGAGTCCCCGCGGGGCGGGCAGCGCTGTCTCCTGGAGATGAGGCAGTTCCTCTAGATAATAGCGAACATCAAGAGATATAACGGGGGTGAGGATTTCCAGAAGCCGCCAGCGCTGCGGTTGCTGATCGTCGTGTCCGGACCGGCACAAGCACCCCTCGTACAGCCAGAGAGTGTGAGGCACTCAGCCCCCCCTAGAAATTTCCACCAGGTCAGAGTCGCTTTCAGTTTCCAAACTCCTTTAACGCCTCTCCCTCTGTTTTCAGGGCTGCAGCATCACTGGTCTTCAGCACAGGAGCTGGGCACTCCGGTTCAGGGACATACACCCCACCTGGGCCTGAGCTGGACTCGCTGGTGTAGCCAGCGGCCGTGTTGGGGTCACAGTGCCCACACTGCTGAATGCGAGCGATACCAGCCGGCTTGCCATTGTGCTACTCTCAGCACCCTCCTGCTATCCATTGCTCGTGACTATCTTGGTGTAGCAGCCAACAGCAACTATCTAGCTCCAGACTGGTTTCAGGGTTTTAATGTCATTCCTGAAATTACAACTTGCAGAGAGAACTGCCCTCTAGGGCAGTTGCAACAACACTCTCCGTCCTCCCTTGACACTCAAGCACCCCACAATCTTTCAAGTAAATGCAGAATCACTCAGCACTGGATCACTCAAGGTTAGCAAAGTCAGCCTTTCTAGGTACTGTGGCCCCAAATTCGCTTCTGGCATTTATTTCTGACGTTTGGCTGAGCACAAAGTTCCAGGGTCCAGAGACAAGAAACCCAGCGGCAAACATGGCAAAGCAATACAAAGCAAAACACTGGAATGCCAGGCTCTGAGTCTCTGCCTATATTATTCTATAGGGAGCTGTTCTATGTTTGTAATGCTTGTAATTTTTTTTTTTTTTTTTTTTTTTTTGGATTGGTACAACACATAAGCCAAAAGGTCTTGTAGCTGCCAAAACAAAATCTCATATGTCTAGTAGGTCCAGCGTTGTTTCCCGAGACCTTGTGTTTCTGAGAGCCTCTCGGTCCCAGATCTGCCTGACACGTTTTCTTGTAGTATTTATAAGGAAGCAGATTTAACATACTGACTGTGGCAGTAACAGTGTTTATTAAGAAATTGTGGCCTATATAAAGGTAGTGCCTACTTAATTCTCACATAAGTATCTTTTAAAAATAAAATCAAACAAACAAAAAGCAGAAAACCAAAAGAATACACATCATAGCAACCAAGGAAACTATTTTTATCGAAAAGATTGCAGTCTCTTAGAATGCTGTTAGGCTGGTGAAAGATCAAAAGAAAAAATCCCAGCATGCACAGGGCTCCCAAATTCTTTGAAGTAATTTTTCACATCTTCTTCAGAGTTTCTCTTTCTGGCCAGCCTGACAGCTGATTCCGGAAGGATCACACCACTTCAGTAATAAAAAAATCATGAAAAAAAAGGTGGTCTTAACTTTGATTACTTATGCGTTTTCTTCACCAAAGCGTAACCAAGGCAGTGTGTATCACCAGCAGATTATGTTATTACAGTTGGGCTCTTATGGGGAGGGAGGACACTCTCCCATGCCTTTCGGTCCCCAGTTGTCTGATATAACCATAGCTGTTCCCCCACTACCAAGCCTGAAAATGCTTCTTCATGCTGGTGGATGAGGAGTGTGAGGATGTGTGGGCTGTTGTCAGTCATACAGCCACGATCTTCCTCCTCAGTCAGTTGATTTACACTGGCTTTGCCCCACTTGATGGCCTTGGACAACAGCCAGAAATGGCTTTTTCACTGGCTGTTCTATCAATGCGCGTGTTCCTCTCCATCAGCTAGATGTTGGAAAGTAATCATCAGTAAACAATCAGGCTGATCTCTCCATACTCCCAGTCTGTTGCACATAAAATTTTATTATTTTAAATGTCTCTTAAGAGAAAATTTCCCTGTTGTGTATCAAAGTGAATTTCTCTCTGTATGTTGCTGATACCTTAGTCTGAAATAGACCATGCTTAAAACCAAAGAATTTGCTACAATTTACCCTGCTTGTTTTCTCCCTATATTTGTTCTGTTATTGTTTGGTATTATCTTAAAATGAGATTTCACTTTGGTTTCACTCTTGAAGAGCAGGGATGATCAGTCATTCATAGGAAAATGCTCTTAATAGAGTAGTGGTTTTTGAATGTAAAATCTCTACAGGGAAGGAAGAAGGTAAATATTGCCACTACTGCTACATCACCATTTTTGCCTGGTAGTGATCCTTGTTCTCCCACGGTGTCAGTCAGAAAAGAAGTCTGCATCTCTTCTGACTCACCAACAGCATGGTTTCTGATCACACATTTCTGCTTTTCTGAGCACTCTTCATTTGTGTAAAGCAATAAAATGAGAAGACACTGTCCCAGAGAAGTCCATTTTACAATACCTATAAGAGAGAAAAAATGGCAGGTGTCTAGCAGCCATCTCCACTGCAGTGTTAATTACAATACAGAGACAACTGCTTCAGAGTAACGCAGTGACTTTCAGCTCACAGAGCTCTACAACAAACAGCAATGCACTGGGACTCACAACTCACACCCCAGACATGGCATACAAAAAATATCCCCATCATAAGCACATCACTTTAATAGTCACTGCAGTGGCAATTTGGAGTGGGAAATGAAGGTTATTCAAATGAATCTGCAGGACAGCCCAGGAGTTTAAATTGTGCTGTAATTGTGGATTCTTTGAGAGAAAATATATGGACCTAAATTCAATTCCAGATGACACAAATAGATTAGCAATCATGGGAAACAAACATAAGAAGTTAAATGATTTCAGGTGTAGAGGACCTGAATTTTAAATCTCCTTTTAAAAATGACATCCGAGTACTATGCCTGCAGTTTAGGTCAGCATATAATGGTCAGAAAAAGACTGACTAAATTATCAGTGCAGTTTCTGTAGGGCTCGCTGCTCTTTGGATGTGGGTCACAAAGAGGAGAGCTGCTTGTCAGAATCACAAGAGAAGGAAAGTAAGGAACACAGTGGAAAATGCACATTAACCAAAAAAAAAAAGTTTTCATAAAATACATATGGTACCAAACCCTGTAAAAATCTAGTCCAGAGCAAATTTTTAATAAGCATCTTAAAGTAAAATATAGGGGGGGGGGTTGATTTTTTTTTTTTTTTTAATTTTTCTTCAGTCCCATATTAACATCTCTCAGTCATTAACATCCTAACATATGTTGAACTTGTGCTTACATTCTGGCACAGAATACCTGTTCTTCCACTGGGGAGCATTATATCTAAATAATTGAATCATTTAATGCTTTGGGTTGGAGGGGACCTTTAATGCTCATCTAGTCCAACCCTTCTGCAGTGAGCAGGAACACCTGCAACTACAACAGGTTGCTCAGAGCCCCCATCCAACCTGACCCAGAATAGTTCCAGGAATGGGGCATCGACTACCTCTCTGAGAAACATGGGCCAGGGTTTCACCACCCTCATGGTAAAAAATTTATTCCTTCTATCTAGTCTGAATCTCCCCTCTTAGTTTAAACCCCTTGTTCTGTAGCAACAGTCCCTGTTAAAAAGTCTGTCCCCATCTTTCTTGTAGGTCTCTTAAGTACTGAAAGGCTGCAATGAAAAAGCCTGCTCTTATCCAGGCTGATCAGCTGCAACTCTCTCACCCTTTCTCCATAGAAGAGGTGTCCAGAACCTCTGATAATTTTTGTGGCCCTCCTCTGAATCCACTCCAACAGGCGCACATCCTTCTTGTGCTGAGGACTTTAGAGCTGGATGCAGTATGGCAGGGGAGGGGTCTCACCAGAGCACATCAGAGGGGACAATCTCTGGAGAATCCTCTCCTGCAGCCTGCTGCCCATGCTGCTTTTGATGCAGCCCAGGATGCCATTAGCTTCTAAGTTGCGAGCGCTCAATGCTGGCTTATGTCCAGCTTTTCACCCCCCAGCACCCCCAAGTGCTTCTCCACAGGGCTGCTCTCCATCCCTTCATCCCCCAGCCTGTGCTGATACAGGGCATTGCCCCAGACCAAGAGCAGTTCATACCTCATGAGATTCAGAAGTGCCCTTCGATTTCAGCTTCATTGTCTGAACCTATCTGGCTTCAAAGAGCTACATACAGGTAGACAGTGCTCGGCACTGGCCTTGCTTTGATCCCTTGTAGGTCTGTGCTGATGCTGACTTCAACCAGTGAATGTCTGGGTTGACACCTCAGGCTTTGAACCCCCTGAAAACAAGCCTTATGTGAGAAAGTGTCACTAACAAGGCACCTACAGAACTCACTTACAGCACGAACCCCAGTGATGTGCCTGTGTGAAATTCATCCCTGGGAGGCACCCATGGGACACCCATGGGATGTCTGTTCTGGACTTTTACAGGTGAGACATGAGTTCCTGCCCTCCTCCAAATTCTCTTTTTTGAAGAAGGTATTAGAGAAATGAGCTTCAAATAGGGGAAAAAAAAAAAAATCTAGAGAGAGAATATCTGGAATTTCTGCTGCCTTTGGGTGAATCCTTCCATGTTTGTAGACAAGATGACATGGCAAGACAGTTAGCAGGTAGGGGTAGGAGTGAGTAGTTAAGTATCACTTAGTTAATACAGCCTTTTTGACTTTTTACACAGTTGGAGTGTCAATAAAATACAAACTTGAGAAAAGACTAAGGTGATGAGAAGGACAAGCTTTTCTGAGATCCAAGAGTAAGTTTCTGCATGGCCAGAGCTGCAGGGATCCACACCTCCCTCGCCCAGTGAGGACAACTGCCAACATGAACCCACTGCAAAAGGGGCCACACAGAGAAACTGGCTTTAAATTTTATTATTTAGATGGCAACTGTATCTTGATAGGCTGAGTGTATACATTGACAGTGTCAGCCTTAGGAATGAATGCTGAATTGGATGCTCATGCTTTGGTTGGCCTCATCCTGATGTGTCAGTTTTTAAATGAAAAAATGCAGGGAATGGGACAGAAGATGAATTTTGGAGAAACATGAAGACAATCTATGAGCTTTCCCACCATACGATCTTTCCCACACAAGTAACAAAAACTCATGTAACACAATAAAAAAATAAAAGAGGCTCCCAAACTTAGACTCTTTAGAAGCATGCAATTTTTCTGAAAAGTACCAGCCACTCTTAGCTGAAATTCAGGCTCCTTTAGCCTATCTGAGGTCAGCATTCAGAGGTCATTTTGAAAAATCTGGGTACAGATGTGCTTGACACATTTCATCTTCTCAGTCAGAAGGTCACAGGCAAGAACCAGAAATAGCCATCCTTTTAACAGACAGGTAAAAAGAAATGAAGGGCTTTCTGTAGGACATCCTTTGGATCTCTCCTGAAAGAAAAGCCAACCTCTTTGCTTAAAAAGTGTATTCCTCCACATGCAGTTTTCCATACCCCTTGTCCTTCCCATCAAATGTATTTATTATATTCCTAGTATCTACAGTGAGAATCTATCAAATTCATTTGCAGAACAGTAAAAATGAACTGGTTGATAATGACATTATAAGCACCAATAGCATCATCTAGCCTCTCTATTTTTATTCCTAGTGCTAATGCACATTTACACAGTGCTGTTGCTTCTCCCACTCATGTGGGCTAGGAGGAGACATGTAGTGAAAGATGTGTAACCTTAATCCTGAAATGTTTAAAATTTGGAGAAAGATGACTAGCCATAACTCTTCTAGTTGTGTGTGGGCCCCTAACTTAGAAAGGCCATGAAATGCAAGATAATATATACATGCAAAATAATAAATACATTAATTATATTATGAAGATGATGAGATTTGTTTTTCCTCAAGAAGACAGATGTTTGTAAACCACTGTGGACTAATTCTGCTGCTTTAGTATCTGATAATGTTAATTCTAAATATCAGTAGATTTTCCCTCCTAGTCACTTGGAGCTGGGCTACAGAGGATGGAAGCCTCCTCTCCTGCAGCAGATCTTCTTGTCCTGGTGCTGATAGCCATTTAGAGCAACCAAGGATCTTCTTGCAGGGATACAGAAGGTCCCCTGTGAAAGCAGCACTGCCCAGCTGTTGCTACTAGCCCTAGACCCACCAGGCATGTCCTAAAAAGCCAGGGTCTGCAGGGAATGATGTGAGCTCTGGCCACAGGAGAGGCACTTTAATAATGAATACCGTACACCACAGCAAACGATTCACCCACACTTCAAAAATGTACCCCCTCTTGAGACTGTCAGATTGTAATATCTACTGCTTTAAATCATGGAGTTAAAGGTCAGGTTTTAAAATAACTCTCTGAAGTAACCCTTAGCATTTGATTATCAAGGATCCTTATTCAAATCTCTCCACTCTTCTTTCTTAATACATGGTTTGATCTTAACTGAGCTGGACTGGTCCCAGCTTCTCTTACAAAGAATTTGGGATTCCAGGGAATCCCAAACTGAATTGCATATCTGTGCTCTGCATCAGAGCTTTGGGAATCCAGCATTTCTCTCATCAAAATTAGAAACAGCAGCACACTGAAAAGCTGCTACATAAATTTCTATTTGCAGGAAGAACATATTTCATTTACAACAGCTCGAGTTATACCATTATTGTTCCTCCCAAAGGTATCCCAGACAGATACAGGGGGAAGCAGTCCCTGAAATCAATTACAACAGTCCTACCTGTAATGGCCTGAGTGGCTTAAGAGACTGTTATTTAGCTGTGGCTAGTATGTTCTTCAGCATACTTGAAAAGTTATGTTCCACATTTGTTTGGTTTGGTTTTGGTTTTATATGGGTTTTTTTTTTTTGTTTGCTTATTTACCTTTTTTCCAGAAATTTATCTCTGCAGCATTTAAAGGAGCTATAACCAAGCAGCAGATAAAATAGCCTTCACATCCAGATCCCAGCACAAATATCTTTGGCCACTCCCCAGACTCCATTTGTGATCTATATCACCTTATAGCAGATGTATGCATGATAATAAATACTCCACTCATCCAGCCACTGTTTCTGGGAGGAGATTTTTCTAAACTATTTCAGTCATTAGATGAAAAGACACTTTGGATGCTAACAGTTTCTGTAACAGTCACTATAGGAACCAAACTCTAACTTTTGCAGGCTTCCTGGTCCTTGGCATGTGAGACAGTGATTTTTCTCACACTATGGGGAAAAAAAAAAAGTCTATAGCTAATACTGTTATGCTAGTCTTATTTTAGGACCATCTTTTTGCAGCATTTCACATCTTTTATCAGAGGCAGACGTGGTAAATGTTGAAGTTATACAGCATCCAAATTAAATTTTAACACATTCTCCCTTCTCTTTCCCCTCCTCAAAATGGTATTGAGAAATGTTCACACATTGCTACTCTTCTCCCTGTTGTATCTCAGAAATGGCATGCAGCAAGATGAGAGAGCTAACTACACAGTAATGAGGTCTTCTGTGTGCCTCTTTAAAACTTCACTTTTAGAAGGAAAACTCTTAGTAATTCTTCTTCACTGATGCATTCATTACTACTACATATCAATTAAATTTAAAAAAGGTGTAAATGCCTTTAGACAAATACATCTTGTATAATAAATAATGAATGTGCTGGTCTGTAGAGAGAGGTCATGGACTTCATATACTTCTCTGTATTCCCTGAACACCTGTAAAACAGGGAGATAAAATCTGTCATTCTAAGGAAAACAAGGAACAAGATCAGAGAGCAGACTGAAGGTTCAGGCTTCTTGGTGTGCTACTACAATAAAGATTTTCAGTGGATAGGGCAAGAATTTGCAGAAAAGTCATGAGTAGAACCTCACAGTGAATATTTTTCACTGTGCATTGATTTCACCTCAGCATAGCATCGTTCAAAACCTGTGCTTTGAGGTACCTTCCTCCTTTTCTTTTGAAGCAAAAGATCTAGTCATGTCCCCTTCAACGTCAAGGAAAGAATTTCTGATCAAGGTTAATGGAACAGTAGATGAGCATTAAATAAATTTAGGAGTGTTAGTAGCATAAGTGCAGTTCTCAATAATTTCATTACGCCAGAGCTGACGTGCATCAGTTGACCTGCACCTTAACAAGGAGCTCAAATGGGCTGTTGAGGAACAGTGTGGAGACACAGGTCAGAGTAGTGATACACAGAAAGCTAATTATTTCACTGTAGTTGATATCTATCCATGAACAAATCTTTGAAGCCTCCACTGCTTCTGCATGTCAAGCGTGAAACAAGTTTTTTCTGATCCTTCTCTTTGTGTCTGCCAAAAACCTGTTAGTCAGTATCTGTTAGAACACTTCTAAAATCCAAAACCAAGATTAGAATCACAGAATCCCAGAACCATTCAGGTTGGAAAAGACCCTTGGGATCATCAAGTCCAACCATCAGCCCTACTCTACAAAGTTCTCCCCTACACCATATCCCCCAACACCACATCCAAATGACCCTTAAATACATCCAGGGATGGTGACTCAACCACCTCCCTGGGCAGCCTATTGCAGTGGCTGACTACTGTTTCTATGAAAATTTTTTTCCTAATGTCCAGTCTAAACCTACCCTGTTGCAGTTTGAAGCCATCCCCCTTGTTCTATCACTAATTACCTGTGAGAAGAGACCAGCACCAATCTCTCTACAATGTCCTTTCAGGTAGTTGTAGAGAGTGATGAGGTCTCTCCTTTGCCTTCTCTTCGTCAAACTAAACAGTCCCAGCTCCTTCAACTGCTCTTCATAAGATTCATTCTCTAGGCCCTTCACCAGCTTTATTACCCTCCTCTGCACTCACTCCAGCACCTCAATATCTCCCTTGGATTGAGGTGCCCAAAACTGGGCACAATACTCAAGGTGTGGCCTCACCAGTGCTGAGTACAGGGGGACAATCACCTCCCTACTTCTGCTGGTCACACTATTTCTAATACAAGCCAGGATGTCACTGACGTATCAGATCTTCATATCAGAAGATATGACTATTTCTGGGAAGGGAGACGTCTTCTTGGAAAGTCTTTTTTTCTTATTACCTCTCTGAGTGAGATTGACTTTGTCTCACTCCACCTTCCTGGCAGCAGGGAGAGCTGAGGTGAGCGATTTGGGGCTCTAACTCACAGGCTCTGTGCCTGAACCTTCTATGGCACCCATGTCAGAGGTACTCATGGGAGCAGACCCACAGCACAGGCAGGCACATGACTTCTGACCCTTCAGTTTAACCCTTGGGGCAGGAATGGATGAAAAACTTGGAGGAAATGCTATGATGTCTCAAGAGCTCACAGGGAGATTAAAGATACTGGTTTGCTTAATGAGGACCTGACCTATTAATCATTCACATTGAGTTTTCCCAAAAGTGACCCCTCCATCTCTTGTAAAAAAGACTTGGGGTGCCAACAGACTCAGATTTCTGAGGCAAACTGTAAAACTCAAGAAATTTCAGCCTGGCTGCACATTTTTTCTGCACAGGATTTCACTGGGACTCTGGGGAAATAAGGTCCACCTAATGCCAGGAAACTCCCTCGTATCCTCCATGGTAATCCTGTAGAGACCTGTGCTGGGGTGTGGGCTCCTGCAAAGCCATTTCGAAGCTTTGCTGGGGAAGCCCCCTGTGGGCAGGCACTCAATGCAAAGCCAGGAACGGCTGCTGCCACTGACCGCAGACTAAGTGCCCTTGAGCCCCATGCACACCATGGGATTTGAGAGACAAGGCTTTAAGTGAGGCCCAAACCCCATGTCTCCCTTTGCAGAGCTGATGTTCCATATGCTAGACTATTACTAGACAAGTGGGTGGTAACAATCTCACCTCCTACTCTTCCCACTCAGAGAAGAAAAATCACGATTTAAGGAGTCGGGCACTGAGTCCCGGTTTCACAAAGACGCCTTAGCATCCTTGTCTTCAGCATTTCACAGCAACTGGCAGAGGTGTGCCCACAGTCTGAGGACCCCATTTGTAACACTCCTCCCCAGGCTGTGGCCACATGTGAGCCAAGAGCTGGTTTTGATCCAGCCCAGCTGCGCAACCTAGGCTTAGGCTCCTGAGATAACAGCTGAGAAGTGAGGAGATGCTGTGAGAAAGCACGCTGGCTAGAGACGTGCAAAACCTGGAAAACAAAACAGTAGGCAGAGACAAATTTGTTGAGACTGGGATAGACAGCACATTGAGGAAATTTCACAGAAAAAAACCTGTGTCCTAAAAAGGTATTAAAATAAAAGGGAAAAACAAGGACTCAAAAGAGCAACATGAAGGTTCAGCCCTGTTGCAAGGAGGGATGAAGTCCAGCCCCTTGGCCTGCCAAGACTCATCCTGTGCCTTGCTGGGATGGCAGCATATTATCCCAGCAACTCCCCATTCTTGGCTATATAGACAATAGTGAATTGCTTTGCAATTTTAAGTCGCGTATATGTGGGATATACTGTGTAAACCCTGCTATTGGTTTCCATCTGCTCAGGGTAAAAGTTGTCTGAACAAAATGACGGAGGGAGTCTGGGTTGCAGAGTTAACAAGTCTCTTCTCCCTCTCCCACTCCTCTGGGCTCAGGAAACTTTGGAAGCTGCCTCAGCCCCACTAGACACAACTTTGCAAAGCAGTGTAGGCTTTGCAGGACTGAGCTGCTGAGCTTTTTATTTGCATCTGGGCTTAACGACCTTGGTAGGAGGCAAAAGGCGATGGCGACATAGAGAAGTGCATGGGTAAGCAGGGAGCACTGGGACCTGATAAAGATGAGCAGAAGGAGACTGAGCCAGACTGGTGTAGTGTAAATGTGAAAAGATATTTTTAAGTCATGCTTTATATTACGTGACTCATCAAAATATTGCTTAACATGTAGAGTTCACATGACACATTACCACATGCTTTGAGATACCACTCAAAACCTTGATCCAAAAGAGCAGTGCTGCCAATTCCTGAGCTCCAAAATTAGCCTGTGGATGTCAGAAGGGTGGTAAGATGGGATCATTTGACAGCAGGAACCAACAAGACCCCTCTGCTGACATCATCTTTTGCAACATTCATTACTTTGAAAAACTCCTCTATATAAAGAAGTTGGAAAAGGTAAACAGCACTCAGCAAGAGAGATGGGTAAGTTGTCTATGCTCATATTGAAGCATATCATGATGCAAATGAATAGAATCTGCTTTCCACATTGATTATCATCTTTATAACTAAGATAGAACACATTTAACTTTGGTACACTATGAAAATGGTATTAGAAGAAATCAAAAAGAGATGAAAATAACTTGCACAGAAGTGCTCAGTCTTTTATAGGGAAGAAAAATGAAAGGACCACATGAATGAGTTTAACAGTATCAAACCTATTGCCTGGATCAATGCCCGTTTGATGTTGGTCTCCCTCGTAATCTGATGTGATCAAGAAGCAGCTCTTGGTGGAGGACCAGGTGGAATTGCTTGCATTTTTCTTGGGTCTTTAGTCAGAGTCACAGAGAACTACAAGGCCTCTTTGAAGCTCTGTCCCACCTACTAGCAAAGTCAGTAGCAGTTTGACTTGAATAAGCTTTGGTTTAGGTTTCCACACTGAGGCAGAGGATGCATCTATCCATGCGTTTTGGCTCTGTGCAGTATAAACTAACTTTAACTGTAATGTAGGCTGTGGTACTACCTGACCTTAATGTCCTATTGCCTATGCAAAGACAATGAACAGTTTTGTTCTGAATTTTTAGTATAGCTGTTACTTTTAATTTGTTTTTAATGTGAGTTTCAAGGCACACATTTTTCTTAGTGAGACAGTGTTATTAGGTGAAAGTGAAAACATGTTCTTTTTGAAATGGAAGAACTTCCAAGCCTAATCCCTCTAATTGTATTGCATCCTGGAGGGAGCAAAATTAAAGCAAAAGGCCAGTGTTTAAGATTGTTGAGGAAATTGAATTCCTTTGTAAGCCTTTACAGTTATGGGTAGGTAAAGGATGGATTTCATCTCCCCTCCCTGCAGCCCTCTAGAAGTTAGACCTCTGAACAGAAATTAGGCTCTGTTTAGACAAACAGATGGAAGCACTTGTCTCCTAAGGCAACTGACAGCAATTGCCTATGGCCACATGCTATGAACTTTAAAGATAACATTTTTAGATGGATAAAATTTGGACTGATGTATCAGTCACCAGCAAGAAAAGCCACCAAGAAGATTAAAGTAAACGTCTAGCCAGGTAGAGGCTGCTTAATGCCTGAAAGGCCAGAGGTTGGAAAAGGGAGAAGGAGAAGAGGTTGGGATGCCTATCAAATGATGCTGCGGTGTCTAGTTCAGCCAGAGTGGTTCAGGCAGGTGGTCATGATGAATATTTAAACAGATTTAAAGAGGTGAATTACAATGGAAGGAAAAATAATGCTGGTGTTAACATGAATCCATTCAAATATAGATCAAGATCATCAGTTCAAAAGTTGTAAAATTTTAAAATATTTTTCACTGTCCCACCTAACAGGATCACAACATCATTTTGATGCTTTAACCTTTACATTGGTGATCCATTGTGTACATGACAGTTACACCGCTGCATTTATAAATTCCAGAGGTACAGCCCTTGTGAGGTATTCATAGAAGCAATATCTTAATAAATCAGGTCATGCACTTTAGGAGTGTACTGGAACATTTGTCATGAGAGGAACATATTAGGAACAGCCATTTTTATTAATCCTAAGAGGAGCTGGGCATAACACCACAGAACAAGGAACAGCAGCTGCCGGGGAGCTGAGGTAATTTCAAGACAGACAACAAAAGGCAGCAAGCAGAACACTGTTGGTATTACCTGCATCTACAGAAGTCCTTCTAAAGTGCATAATTAAGTTTTAGGAAAAATCTTCTTGCCAGTCTTTGCTAATTCATTTGCCAATGGAGAAATTTAAAAGTTGAATGATCAGAACAATTGTATTAGCTAATCAGAATCGTGTGAATTGGTTCACTGAAGGCAATGAGACTCTTTCGGCTATCTTGTTCAAGCAAGGTGGGGTTTTTGAATCAAAGTCAATAGTCCAGTGTGATTCTGAGTAACGTGCAGATCAGGACACACAGCACGTGCTGATGACATGCTAGGGATGAGAACTGATTTAGTGATTGTATCACTCACCAGCAGGTAACTGGGGATGAGGCACTGCTAAGGACAGGATAAGATAGAGAGAGCAAGCCCCCTCTAGAGCAAACCATTTGCTCTAAAAAGAGCACTTTATATATTCAGTAGTGCTGGTAGCACTAATGCAACTGCAGAAGTTGGAAGTATCATTTCAGGAAGGATCTCCAGGTTTGGACATTTGGTTTCATGATGAATTTTACTGAGCATTGAGAGATATAAAAGAAAATTAAAACTCTGGAGACAAAGATCATGCCTCTGCTATGAGATTTAGCTCACCCATTTCTGCTTTATTTATGAAGTTAAAATTGATTAAAAGAAAAGTAGATTTATGTGTGAATAAAAGCATATGTGAAATATATCTAATCAGAATATTTCTACTCCTTTTTTTTTTTTTTTTTTTTCTTTCTATTTTCCTCCAAGGTGCCTTCTGATTCAGTTTGCAAAGCAGGGGTATTTCTGCACTGTGGTAGAATCCTTACCGGCAGCTTGAGGAATAAGTCTATTGCAGACACAAAGAAGCAATCTTATAAACAGACTAACACAACATTAAGAGGAGGTTCTGTAGCTGGTTCACTTCTTAAAATATGTAACTGAGAACAAACAAACGGAATATATATTGAAAAAGATAGCACAATTTTTTCTGCTTCTTCTCATAGTTAAGTTAGGCTTCAATGTAGTGTTGAAAAGAAGGATAAGTGCTTGAGTAAAATTAAAATGACTGCAGTGGTTTTAATTATCACTGTGGTGAGGTTCTGCTTTCATAAATCTTCCTCTATACAGTTGATCCAGATGGAGTCCAGAACAACAAGAAATTGCAGACATAAAGCTGAATACATCTGAGGGATAGAGCCTGTAAAAAACATTTATTAATATTATCATTAATATTATTAATATTAATTAACCATGTTATCATATACAGTATAAAGCTACCCTTAGCTTTTTAGTCATAAAAAGTGTTAAAAGTCTACCAAACCAAGTGGCTGAGTTTTGTTATCCTGTTCTCATAGATGGAGATCACAACCACAGGCTGTCAGACACCTGTGTTGGCCCTGTGGTTCAGGCCAACCTTGACCCATCCCCACTCACTGTGCTTCAGTCACAACATACAAACCAAATTCCTTCTGGATGTAATTAAACCAGAAAATGTGCTCCCAGATCTGGTCCATTTTTGCTTCAGTTGCTTGTAGATTTCATATCAAACTCAACAAGCAGAAAGACCAAGGAACTGTGCAGCAAAGCAATATTTTGTGATGTTTACTCTGCTTTTCCTAACAATACTACCACTGAGTTCTTTGGCTGCCACCAGCTGTTGGGGAGACATTATTTTACAACTGAATAGAGTGATTGTTGCATCTCCATCCTTAAAAACCTAATTAAAAATTGAGAATCATCTCTGTGTTGCTGTTTTGGATTTCATATATTTTCTCTTGCATTAATAAAATCAGGTTAAATTTGAATAAACTATTTCCCAGTCCATGAAAAGATCCCTTAGGATATGTTAGAATTAAAAAAAAAAGAATAGTCCAATTAAAAGAGACCTAGAAGGATCACCAAGTCCAACTGCCTGACCACTTCAGGGCTGACCAAAATTTAAGACATAACATGAAAGGTATTGTGCAAATTCTGCCACTGCCTGAGAGCAGAGTGACTGTGTGAGTTGTGCCCCTGGGAGCTGGGGGGCAGAGGAGGTGTCAGGAACATCCAGCAGCTGTGGCCAGTGCATGGCCAGCACAAGCAGTGACACCCCTGGGCCTCCTAGTCACAGGGACTGCCTTGGGGGCAGCAACCCAAAGGTGAAGGATGCTGGGGGAGGGGCGGTGGGTGGGACTATGGTAGGTGGAGCTGGGCATGAGGTGCCCATCA
>JANIJG010018614.1:0-22931 GCA_024611175.1 Megaceryle torquata
TGACCCTGGGGGTTGCCCTGACCCAGGTGCAGGACCCTGTCCTTGGCCTTGTTGAACCTCACAAGGTTCACATGGGCCCACTTCTCCAGGTCCCTCTGGATGGATCCTGTCCCCAGTTTCAGCCAGGCTGTACTTACCCTGCTGCTCTGCCGTGCTGGGGACCACAGGATCTTGTCCACAGGGCCAGGAATTTGTGCAACATCCGAGACATCCAAAACAGCAAAAACTGAGTTCCAAGCATCAGTTGTGTCTTGGTTAAAAACAAACGGCCTTCTTGAGCATTCCAGAAATTTGCTGGTGTTATTGGCATGAAATCAGCATCTAAGTGTGGTGAGGAACCAGCCCTACCAAATCCTGATGAGTCTGGGGCAGAGGAACAACCAAAGAACCTGCTGTGAAAAGCAGCAAGTGGAAGGAATGAAGATGGTGCTCTGAGCAAGACATGGGAAAAAAGGGATTTTTCTTGAAGAAGCTCCAAGATGAGTGAGCCAAGAGATTAAACAGAAAATAACAAAAATGGTTTGGGAAGGATTGATTTGGAACCCCAGTGAAGGGCGGGGGTAAATCTGTGACACTGCTTTTGGGAAACTGTGGACCAAGAGATGATGATTCAGGAGCCACCTCGCTTTCTGCTCATGAAACCCTGACCAAGAAAAGAACTGAACTGAGATAGAAAGCTCCAATCTTTCTTCAGAGGAGACACACACGGGGGGACCCTTTGGCAGCGTTGCCGGGTAGGGGAGAGCTCAGAAATCCTGCCCTGAAGACCTCGCTGCTTTCTGAGAACCTGCTGCCACACTGCCTGGTCCTCTAGGCATTTGTGTGTGATTTTTGAACTATTGTTGGAGAACGGGAGGAACAGAAAACCCGATGAGAATTTCACCTATACTACAGAGCTGGGCACAGAGTTGCCTTTTCAAATTTTAAGTTGATTTTGGAAAGAAAAAGGACAAGTAAAGGAAAAATCCTAAAAACCCAACAAACCAATAGCCAAACCCAAACAATGCCCACAAAGGAACAAAATGCAACCCTGAAAAAAAAAAGTCATGCAAACCCCCCCCCCGAAAAATCCCCAAACCCACCAAGCTTCAAGGCAGAGAGTGATGAGTGTATCTTAACCACCTCCGTGGCCACACTCAGGAGTAGGCAAGGTGGCCTTTGGGGCATTACAGGGCAATTTTCTGTTTAGTAGAAAAGAAACTGCAGGGGGGAAAAAAAAAAATCCCAAGAAAAAAAAAAATCCCAAGAAAAAAAAAAGAAGGGAGGGGAAATAAAAAAAATAGTCACCTGCCTGAGGCTGACCTGCCAGGGTCTCACTGACTGAGAAATGAAAAGGTGCTGCTAAAATGGAAAGATAAGCTGCTGCAGCTGCTTCTACCTCCGCAGGAAAAATAAGCTTCACATGCTTCAGGTTCTGCAGGCTGGAGGGAAGGCCAATTTAAACCAGTTGCCCCTGGAAGACACGGAAGGAGACACTGGATCAGTCATTTCAAGCGAGATGAAACGAAAGCAGTGGGTGGACTGAAGGTGGATTAAGGACGGGTTTGAGCTCACGGTTTCCCTCTAAACCTGACGCCAGTTCACGCTGGAGAGACAGGTTCCCAAGCAGAAAGAGAATCCAGCAACCCCCCAGTTACACATCAGTACTACAGAATATTCCACCTCCAAACACACAACTCTTCACAAGCCTTAAACAAACCCCTTCCCCCTGCGACAACCATCAAAATGTAAGGAGCTGGGGGAGGGGGCAGGAAGCCACTAAATTTATTCTTTTAATGTCTTAAAAAGGTCACAAGATTGTTTTCAATCTTATTAATAAATTTTATTTGGACAAATAGAGAACAACTTGTATCACAACAGCTTTAAACAACATGATTAAAGACTGGGGCACTCCAAGGAGGCCCACAGATATGTACAGTATAGAAGAAAAAAAAAAGTTGCACCTCAGAGCCGATCATGATCAAGTTAAAAATACCTGACTTAAAGTCCATATGCTAATAAATTTCCTTTAGGTCATGACCAGCATGAAAATAATTAGGACGTAGGTACTCAGCAAAGTTTTCTGCTAATGGGGTACAGCAATATGCTGCATTTAAGGATTAAAATCAAATTCTAGTTTAGTGTTAGCACTGAGCCCTTCAGAGAAATCCAAACTTCTACTACCCCCACCCCCCCCATTTACAAACATCGAAGCTATTCCCACTTAAAGGTGTGCCCAGCTGCACACAGATCAAGTCCTTGAATGGTAAAAAAAAAAAATCTTTAGAGCTAATACTGGAGGTCTCACACCCCGGTATAAATTTGCCTTTCTGGGCCGTTTCGTCTACCAGCTGCTACAGAAAATACTTGCTAAGTTAACTCCTCCGGAGAAACAACGCAGGTCTCGGGCAATCCCATCCTTTCTAACCATGAAAATGATCTGCCAATTCAAGTTTCATTTGTTCAGGAAGACAGAAGATTTAAGGCTTCGGTGGCAAAAAGAATCCTCTGAGCAGTGTTTTTCTAGAGTCAAGCTGACGTGGGTTACGTTGAACTTTTCTCTTGACTTCAAAATCCCTGGTATCAGGTTTAGGTAACATCCACCTGTTAAATCTGGCAAGAAATCTCTCCTTCCAAAGAGGTTGTCCTAGATCAACCATTTTAGAAGCGTATGAGGATAGTTGGTTTAATTTTTTGTTCTTTTAATTATAGCAACATTCAGAACTTTTTAATACGTCGATGAAGCAGTGCTCATGGCATCATCTGCGATTTTGGTACTGGCAGGGTGGATGCTTGCAAAGTATTTGACATCACTGTCGTCATCCATTTGAAGCACCATAATTGTTTGTTCCACAGCTTCTTGATGCGAGTTGGCAGAATTGAGAAAATACTCTGGAAAGAGAAAATGCACAGGAGTTACAGGAGGAAAAGGTGTTTCAACACAGACCTCCCCCTATTGTCGGGGGGTTCAAAAAGCTCCAGAGACAGTGCACGTGTAGAGTCAAACTGGGACACGTCTGAATATAGCTACAAATTCATCTTAAAGAAATAATTCTGTGTTTCAGAACATGGTTTTCTAGGGTTCTTCAGGATAAAGTAAGTGTCATGTGCTCTGTGACCAAAGAGGAAGGGGAAAAAAAAACAACCTGTGAGAGATTCAAGAGCGTGCTTGTGATGGAGGGAAGGTATCACAAAGCCGTGGCCACACCGCTCCATTGCCAGGCTTGCCAAATAATGATCACACAATAAAACTGAGATAACGCAGAGAAGTTCTAACAACTGACAGTTTTCACAAGCAACAGAACATAAAAGTTGCATAAAAGTGGTGAGGAGGATCCAATTCAGTGCTGAGGTTTAAAAAAAAAAAACAAACAACAAAACTTTCTTTTTTTCAGTCTGCTTTTCCCAATCTCTCTGCCATCCCCATGTGACCCGACACATGTGAGGCAGGGGCTACCCGGGTTAGGAGCTTACAGAGTGGTGATGCAGAATGGAGATGGACTGTCCAGGTGGGGAACACAAAAATAACAGGGCTGGCACCAAAAATACCAGTATTAGAGGGTAACGGGGAGAAGAGCAGCAGCCTTGGTGGGGTTAACAGCAGCTGATCCATCTCAACTCTCCTTGTGTGCTTCCTCAGCCTCCAGCGTGCACAAGCCGGCCAGCGACAGCCTCCTCCTCTCTCACCATGTCTGCACCGTTCACCTTCTCCAGCATTCTGAATATTTCTGCCCTTTTCTTCACACTTTCTAAGCTAGAAATGGTGAGTGGTTTTGAGAAAGGAAGTGACCAGAGCTGGATAAAGTAATCCCAGTGTGGACGCTTTGCTGGTTTACAAACAAGATGATATTTTTAAGGCTGTTTTCCTCTGCAGAGCACTGCTGACTCTTCTGGCACCTCCTGTGCACAGGGGGTGCTTCCCTAAGCCAAGTCTGTGACTGGAAAGTCACATGTCTCATTTCCCTGAAGAGACTCCAGAGAAACTTTCTTCCCACTGCTACCATAAGATATATATATAAAAAAACCCCAAAACCCAACCCAGCAGCTATCTCATCTCCCCCAGTGAGGAAACAGATGGTGGATTTGTATGGAAGGATTCCATACACAAGAGAAAAGAAAGAAGGAAATAAGAAAGAATGATTCTTTCTTACTCTTATTACATAGAATATTAAAAGATATATTTATTTTAACCAAATAAAGGGCACTGCTGAAAAACTTCACAGTTGCTAGCTGTTCATTTGTGGTTCTGTGCTCTGACAACACATCTGCAAACATCTGCATTTGGGGAAAATGGTCTTGACACAACAGCAAGAACTCTTAGTTCTTCAGCAGTACTCAAACAGTGGCTCCCATACAACAAGGTTCGTGATTTTTATCTTGGCCAAGGTAACACCCAACACCGAGGAGACTGTAAAAGCAAGAGTGACCCACGTGTCTTGTTTCTCCTTTCCCAGCTGCCTACAGGGAAGGAGAGGGAGAGAGAGACACGCAGCCAGCCCACTGCGACTCTTTCCACCACTAACCTTTCTCTAGCAGGGTTTGCTTTAACGTTTTTGCGAGCAGGACTCGAACATTTGGAACCCTGTCAGATGCCAAGTGTAATAAGTGAGGCAACAGATGCACAGCAAACTGGTCCATGGGCAGGCAGTCATCCTCACTGATCGTCTGGCAGGGAGACAGAAGCAACTGCATTGGATTTCAGCACAGCGAGGACAAAATCCAGGCACACACCTGAGCTAACAGATCTCAGCACCTTCCCAGCACAAATGCAGTAGGTAGGACCCGCGAAGCTCTGAGACACAGTACAACAGTTTCTAGCACAAAGTCGTACACTGTGAAGCGAGTCAGGGTTTGGGAAATTCAGTCAGAAGCCCACTTGATTTTTGAACCAAGTCTGGGAACCCCTCTGCTGGGAGGCCAGGCTGGGAGAACTGGGGGTGTTCAGGCTCTGGGGAGACCTTCTGGTGGCCTTTCAGTGCTTAAAGGGGCCTGACAGAAAGATGGGGAGGGACACTGTAGCAGGGCCTGTTTGACAGGACAAGGGGTGATGTGTTTAAACTCAAAGAGGGAGATTAGACTGGAGAGAAGGGAGGAATGTTTTACACTGGAGATGGTGAGAGCCTGGCCCAGGCTGCCCAGAGAGGTGGTGGCTGCCCCATCCCTGGCACCATTCCAGGTGAGGTTGGCCGGGGCTCTGAGCACCCTGCTCTGGTTGCAGATGTCCCTGCTCCCTGCAGGGGGGTTGGACCAGATGAACTTGAAAGGTCCCTCCCAACCCAAACCAATCTACAATACTTTTTTTTTTTTAAGTCACTGCATCTTTTGAAAACAGGAAAGTAAAAAACCTTCCCTTCCTTTAGGTGACCCTGCTGTAAGCAGGGGAGGCTGAACTAGATGGCTCCCCAAAGGTCCTTTGCAACTCTACCATTCTGTGGATCCCTATCCTTTTAAGATTAATTTATTCTTTCTTTTAACTAGGTATATATTAAGACACTGAACATCTCAAACATCAGTTGTACCCAGACATTTTCAAATCAGGAAAGAAAGTAGCCATGAAACCCATTCCCTTGAAAACAAAGTTCTCAAATATTCATGAAAATAGTGCCAGTAAGTAGGCAGCTGAAGAATTCCAGTTGTTACACCCCCCTTATTTTTATCACCCCATCAAAACAAAGATGAACAAGACAACATTTCACCTGGCAAATAAAGACAAAAGTTTGACGACCGGACCATTTGCGGCATCTACAGAACTTTTCAACAAGTTCATTCATGAGGTCTACCACGAAGGTTGATGTTGAAGCCATGTACAGCTTTTTTACCATTTCACTAACCTTGAAGAAAAGAGAAGGAAAAAAAAAAAGCAAAATAGAAATTACTTCTCACCACCAACCCCTAAAAGTTTGAAGTCCTACGTTTACTTAAAGTGCTTTACCAGCTTGTAAGAAATCCAGCGGACAGAAGACACTTTGTCTGCACAGAGGCTGAAAGCAATAGGTCTCAAGTAGTCATAAATGTCTCTGGCACTGTACAGATCCAGAAGCAAGATCAGCTGCCTGCAAGATGGAAGAAGAATCAAACAGGGCATGTTACAATCAGAGGAATGGCAGATTTAACTGTAACTACAGAATCATAGAATCATTCTGGCTGGAAAAGACTTTTAAGCTCATTGAGTCCAACCATTAACACAGCACTGCCAGGACACCACTGACCCATGGCCCTCAGCACCACAGCTCCATGGCTTGGAAACCCCTCCAGGGATCACGGGGACTCCAGCACTGCCCCGGGCAGCCCAGGCCAGCCCTTGAGGGGAAGAAATCGTCCCTTATGTCCAATTTAAACCTCCCCCGACACAACTCGAGGCTGATTCTTCTCCTCCTATCGCTTGTTCCTCAGGAGAAGAGGCAGACCCCACCTGGCTCCAACCTCCTGGCATGGAGTTGTACTTCTGGGAACTTTTAAGCAAGAGGGACAAGTGGAGGAGGATAAGGACTATCCACTGATTAAAAACATACCTGTAAAGCACCTATTCTATGATTTTAACATTTTTAAATATCCATAACAATAAAAGCTACGTACTCAGCCAGCTCAGCCCGGAAACGCCAGTTCCTGCTGTTATCAGTCACCAGGAATTCCTGAAGCTGATAAAGATACTCTCGTCTTTTGTCCAGATGAAGAAGCTGTAGCAGTAAATATAAATTTCCATAAATTAATATAGGCTGCAATAAGCAGACAGAACAAAAGCTTTGGAACTAATGAAATACTTGCTTTTATTAATAATAAAATCTTTAGCATTGCTCTCCCGGGCTAAACACTATCATGCTTAAGCCTGTAAAATCACATGGAGCACAACTGAAAGCACAGTCTGATCTGGTCTCTACAGGAAAACAAGAGGGGTAAGCTGTAAAGATAGTATTGATTTTAAGGGTTTCCAGATTTGTGTGTCTCAGATGCAAAAACGAAGCAGTTACAGAAAAACTCCTGAAGAAATTTGAGAAGGAAGCGGAGTAGAGAGGTTAGAGCCATTAAAAAACTGAATGCCATCCACTGGAACCTACGTATGGAAAAAATGTGAACAGAGCAGGCTCTTCAGGGAAAAGAAGGTACCAGCAACACAGATCTCCTGCAAAATACTCTCTACTGTTCAAGAGACACCTGCGTGGACTCCCACAAAGAGTTCTACTGGTGTTATGTTGAGAAAGCAAGAGATGAAGCAAAAGACTTAACTGAGCTTGACCAGAGGTGAACGTACCTTCAGGAAGTCATGCAGGTGTTTAAGCACACCTATCCTGACCTCATCCAGGTCCTTCAGAAAGCCGTTGAAGACAGGAACTAGATCTCCAGCTGTGAGCTGGTCTCCAAGGATGACGGCAAGTTCGTGTATGGAAAATGCCAGTGTCCGCCGGACCTTCCACTGCCAAAGAAATAAATCGATGAATTTTCTTGATGTAGCACCTGAAGGGCTCTGTTTTAACTGGAAGGGCAGCATCCAAACTGGACTGCCAGTGAGCTGCACTCTCAGTACTTACAAATACACTCAACACTGCCTCATGTAACAATTACAAATGAGATTGGAAATGTAAAAAAGAAAAAGGAAACAAAAAGGAATGAGAGGATAAATGACAAGGAAGCATTTCCTCCACCTGAATACCAAGGAACTAGGCAAAAAGAATTAAAATATTTTCATTTTCCAGGTGTCAGGAAGGAAAATATTCCTGACATCAGTGCTCTTCCGCATTACTCTGTGCTTTAAATCCTTTTAGGTAGTTCCACACTACTACTGACTTCTTATTTATTTCTAAAATAGAATAACACCTATACCCCACAATATTTCAGCTGGCATATTTTAGCTTCCATAATAGGTAAAGTTTCACCCACACGGAGAGCCTGGCAGTTCAAGAATGAGTACAGCTTTTCCTCACCCTAAATTAAGGGGCTGTCATTTAACGGATTAACTATTTCAAATTAGCCACTCTAAAAAATAAAATAGCATCTGTTCTTTAGCCAGCACTTTTTAATTAGCATTTGTACTGTTCTTTTGCCCTGGTTTGGTAATTCAATCTTAATTCAGATCAGACTGGTAATAAACTCTGGACAGTTTTGAATACATGGGAATTGGGGTTTACTTTTAAATTTATTAGCTGGTTGTTTTTAATG
The DNA here is from genome assembly GCA_024611175.1 of Megaceryle torquata. Classification (NCBI taxonomy): domain Eukaryota; kingdom Metazoa; phylum Chordata; class Aves; order Coraciiformes; family Cerylidae; genus Megaceryle; species Megaceryle torquata. Next base: position 8,134 of record JANIJG010018614.1, read on the forward strand.
GCCACAGAAGGGTTTGGAAAATATGAGCTACAGACATGTATAAAATTACTCACTACATAGCAGTGGGAACTGCTACTCTGACAGGACAAGCAACAAGTGCAAGAGAGGTGAAGTAGTCTGGGAATGTTTAGTAAAAAGCAAAAAGAGCATCTCCAAAAAAGGAGATAAGGGAGGACTGGGGGAAACAACAGCAAGCCAACAGTAGAATGCCAAAAGCCACCTCCTCACCACCTGACAACAAGGAAAACACTGCTATTTCCAGTAAAACACTGCTTTAAAACCAGCAATGCAGCAGGATGATTGCGATGCTCTCCCTGTGACTAACTGGATGCAGCACCAGAAGGGCCGGTGTGAGGCTGATGCACTGAGCCCCAGCTGTGCCCGCAGGGGCACGCGTCAGCTCACACACGGCGGCACGGCCCAGCTTCTTGTACCCATCAGAATCAGAGAACAGTTTGGTTGGAAGAGACCTTTACGTGTGACTATAGAATCATTTTGGGTGGAAAAGACCTTTAAGAGCATTGAGTCCAAGTGTTAACCCAGCACTGCCAGGGCACCACTGACCCATGGCCCTCAGCACCACAGCTGCAGGGGGGGCTTGGAAACCCCTCCAGGGATCCTGGGGACTCCACCCCTGCCCTGGGCAGCCTGGGACAGCCCTGGACAACCCTGCAGGGGAAGAAATTGTTCCTTGTGTGCAACCTAAACCTCCCCTGGGGCAACTTGAGGCTGCTTCCTCTTGTCCCATCACTTGTTCCTTGGGAGCAGAGCCCAACCCCACCTGGCTCCAACCTCCTGTCAGGGAGCTGTTGAGAGCAAGGTCTCCCCCGAATCCCAAGAACCGCTGTAAGATCTCAAACAAGCAGAGGAAACTGGAAACCTCTCCTCACATTCCCCCTGGAGATCCACCTCTCAAACTTCCCCATTCCCATACCACCCGAGCACCACACACCCCCAGCCATCTCCAAGACCCCCGTTACCCTTGAGTTCACTGTATGAATAACTAATATCAGCAAGGAAAAGCTTTGTGGATAAAGCCAATCAATGCAACACCCAGGAAACAAGAGAAATCATCAGAGAAGCTCAGATCATTCCCTCCAGGTGCTTCTCGAGCTCACCTGCATGTCAGAGGCCAGTGTCTCATAGGTGTCTTTCAGACAGTGCCAGTTCTGCCGGCCTAACGTAAGTGCCACCCCCGGCAGGCTGTAGGCACAGTGCTTGGCGATCTCGGTATCGACCGTTTGTGCGCGAGACGGATCCGTCATCGATAAATACTGATCCAGCAAGGCCTGAGGTACAACGTCCTACGGCAAGAAAAGGGCAGAGGGTTTACACTCTGTTACACAGAGTTTATTAAAATTCCAGGGCACGCTGTCAGGAGAAGAATTTTCTCCCCCCCCCCAACTACAGAGTATTATTTAATGACAATCTCTTCTGAGCGCAAAGGGTTTGTACTTTTTAAGTTTCACTGAAAAATTCCAAGGAAATGACGACGTGACTGGGAGTTACTAAGAAATCCACAGACTAACAGAGCAGGTGAGTGGGTGGATCTTAGGGAAGAAAATTAAGAGACTACATTCTACCTTTCTACAAAGAATCAAGCTCACGGGTTGGGCAAACTGGCCATTTTAACACATATATAAAAACAGGCAGAGCAGCAAATGATGAAACTTGCTCAGAAAGACATTTTCCTACTCCTCTCACAATCTTGGGGAGGTGGGGAGAAGAAAACTAAATTAAAATGCTCTGGGGAGTGAGGGAAGAGGCAGAGTATAAGGTGTTCGATACTGCTCCCAAACTCCCTAACTAGGCAGTAGAAAGGAAAAGGCTTCTCCAGAGACAAAGAAATCTCTGGTGAAGACCAAACCTTCACCCCATTGAGAAATCAAAGCAGCTGAACTAAATTTTTGTGGAAACCTCTTTGCCAAGGTTCCCATTCAGGGAACCACACTGGTGCGGGGTGGCACGCTTAGTACCGAAGGATGTAACAACAGACATTCAATTCTTTCGGGGGAAAGAAATAACAGAGGGACAGTTCAAGCTTAATGAAACACTTTTATAACTTTGCTGCATAAAGCTGTCGTGAGGTGGGGGTTATTCCACTCTAAATATTTAACAAAAAAAAAAACCAAACACCCAAACCCAAACAACAACAACAAAAAAACCCCAAACCATCCCATTTCCTCAAAAACCTATTTTCCATTGTAGGATATTTTCTACAGGAAACAAAGAAAGCAGAGCCTGGAAGTCTACGACAATCTCAACCTCATGTCAAAAAATACTGTCATTCTTAGACATAATTAAAACAGGAACAACTGATGAATTAAGCCATCATCTCTGGAAACGTGGAAAAGTTTAAAACTGCTTCTTTAAGAGGTTTGCCATATTTAACAGAAAGTGCATCAGAATGGACTGAACAAAATGCAGAAATGAAATCCCCACATACATAAAAATATTATGTAGGAAAACCAGAAGTCACCTGTACTTTGGATTTTCTTTCTTCTTCAGGGCTGAAACTACTGTTGGTGCTCAGATCTGAATCATTATGAATATAGTGAAGAGTGGAATCCATATTCTATTAAAAAAAATGTTTAAAAAGGTCAGACAAAATACACTCAAGGATTAAACACAAAACAAATTTCAACATCAAAAAGGTCTGTCCTCACCTCAGGGTCTTTTCCTTAAGGAATTAGACATTTTAATATCAAATATAATTTTGCTACAGCCCAAAAATCAGAAGGTCTGTAAGATAAATCTTTCTGCTTTCAATTTCAAACACAGGCTCCTCTTATTCTGTTCCACTTGGGTTCTTATGAAATGAAAATCCCAAGAGAAGGGCACCTTTGAGACTGTAGTAAGGAAAACAGAACTAACATATGGGTCACATCCCTTCTCTCCTGATGAGAGAACAAGAAAGCATCTGCTGCAGATTTTGTTGAGATTTGTTGCTTTGGATTTCTGCTAGAAATAAAGTTACACCAAAGCCACCCTCAATGCTTAAGACTAGAATTCAAGCATCCTGGCTACAAAGCTGGGCCTTGAAGATAAGGCCAGAGACTGTTTCAGAGCTCATACTGAGCAGCAGAGATTGGATACACTGTGATCAACTCGGCTGCTGTTGCTCTCTGCAGCTCCACGACCACAAGGGACTCGGCACAATCAGCACGGAATTTCAAGGGGTAGGTGATGAGTAGCTAAGAAGCAGCTCAGGCTGCTGTGTGGTGGAACAGGACAAAGGCATTTTTGCTAGATATGAGCCAGGGTATCTATTTGCAAATGCTGCAGGGTGAGCTCTCAGGGTCAACACAAGCAGCAAGAAGATCCCTAGGCTACCTGCTGTTCAGATTCAGTTTGACAATAAGAATTTTCAAGCAACCTAGAAAATTCTCCAAAAAAGCCTCCAGGACACCATCTGTCCTCCCTCATCTGGCTTCAGACAGTCGCTTTTTCCTCTTCCGTGAGCTGCTTTCACCTCAGTGCTGGGTTGTCACGTCAGTCACCGAGGTGTAATTAGCGGTGATCGGGAGCAGGCCGAGCCGGGACGCAGCGGCCCACGTCACCTGGCAGCCTCACTGAGCAGCAGCAAGAAGGTGTCAAAGAGCCAAGGAAAGAACAGATCTGCAAGTGACTCTGTCACTACGCCCAGCAGCACATGACTCCAACTATAAACCCCCTGAAATCCAGAAATCCATCTCTGAAAGATTTTAGTTTGCCAGTCAATTCTTCAGTCTTTTGGGGTTTTTTTTTGGTTGGAAAAAAGAGATCCAAGGCCACTAGCATCCTGTTGAGAGGCTGCCTCTCAAATCCTGGGGTCAGTTTTGGGCCACTCACTCCCAGAAGGACACTGAGGAGCTGGAGCGTGGCCAGAGAAGGGCAATGGAGCTGGGGAAGGGTCTAGAGCACAGTGTGGTGAGGAGCAGCTGAGGGACCTGGGCTTGTTGAGCCTGGAGGAGGCCCACAGGAGACCTTCTGGATCTCAACAGATCCCTGACAGGAGGTTGGAGCCAGGCTCTTTTCCCAAGAAACAGGTGACAGGACAAAAGGAAACAACCTCAAGTTGCCCCAGGGCAGGTTTAGGTTGGAAATGAGGAACAATTTCTTCCCCTCCAGGGCTATCCAGGCCTGGCCCAGGCTGCCCAGGGCAGGGGTGGAGTCCCCGTGATCCCTGGAGGGGTTTCCAAGCCCCCTGTGGAGCTGTGGTGCTGAGGGCCATGGGTCAGTGGTGCCTGGCAATGCTGGGTTACGGGTTGGACTTGGTGGTCTTAAAAGTCTCTTCCAACCAAAACGATTCTGTGATTTTCAACAATACCAAAGAGGCACTGGCTTTGACCTCTTTCCAATCGAGAAAGCGGGAGGCAGCCAGCACAACCTGGCCCAAAGCGCTGCCACGAGTTGCCCAAGTGCATGGGACGAAGGCCCATCCGTTCTGTGCAGAAATGACAAGTTTCCATCTCACAATCTCTGCTACCCCAACACTAACAGGCTAAGTTTAAAAATAAAAAAAAAAAAAAACAAACCACTTTATTGACTGAATGAAGTTGAAGAACTAAATATACTGAAGGGTGTCACAGATGGGGACATTTTTACCCAGCCACTTTGAAAGTCAAATCTGCATTTCAGAAAGGAAAAGCTTCAGAACAGAACCACCATGGCATGAGCTGGTGTTTAAGCCAATGCAGTATCTCTGTTCCTGCAGATGAATTTCCATCTGTACTTCTTCCACGTAACATGCACACAGCGAGCCGAGCGATGCAGAGCCAGGAGATAGATTCAGCAGGCTTTAGCCTGAAAGCTTCTTGTGTACCAAACTGGTGAACACCAGCTGGGAGATGCACAAAAAGCTTTGCTGTGCCCTTATGAATCTCTCACGTGAGGTTTGCTTTAGCTGCAGTGCAACAAGAGCTCCGTGGTTGTGCTCCACGGGACCCTGCTCTGCGCTGTGGGTGGCACACAAAGCCCTCAGCAGCAGGACAAGTGGTGCTGGTGTTTCCTGACAGGGCAAACACAGAGAGGAGAGAGAGATCTCAGGGGTTCAGTCTCTTCCTGGCATCCACCCTCTTCTTAAAGAGAGGTATGTGTGCCAGACAGGAGTGGGATAATTTTAATCCAGTTCCCTTTTCCTTCTGTTATCCCCTCTGAGGACCCTCATGCAGAAGAGGACTCTCACACCCACCCACTGGGAATATGACATGGAGGACTTCATTTATCAAACCATCTAGAGAACATTCAACCTCAAGAAAATACAAATGATGGCTCCTGAGGAGCAATAAAACAGCTGATCTCAATCTCAACAAACAGGCTTGTCCCCAAAATCTTATCTGTTCACTCCATTACATCATCTACTTTCATTTCAACGGAGAATCTCTCTTAGCACATCACATTAACTCCTTCTGGAGCCAATACAGCTGCACAAGACAAGCAAAGGGTGATTTTATTGTGATAAATGTTTGCAGAACAGTGAAGGCTGCTTTCAAATATAAAATGCTGTAGCTTGAAGTTGTAAAGCAGCCTGTATCCTACTGACACTTTGCTATGCTGAGACTTAAAAACAAGAAAAAAAAATAATCAAGAAATTTAAAAAGGAAAACAAAAGAAAATTAAAAAAATAAATAAATAAAAAAAGGCAAATTCAGAAAAAAAAACCCAAACCAAACCACAACCAGCAATTGAAACACCACCAAAACCAAAACCACCTCCAAACCCACCACAAGAGAAAAAACACCTGTGAAAATCTAACTCTCTTCACTGCTCGGGGCAACAGTTCACTTGCTCGAGAGATCACAGCTTGATTCCCAAATTCTAGGTCACCTCTAACACATCCTTTCACTTGTAAAATGAGGCCCTGATTCGGTGCCAGTTACCAACAAGGAACTGGCAGATTAAGAGCATCCTTTTGAAGAGTACAACTGAAACATGCAAAACCAACATACACCAGCAACGTGACAGGTTCTTAAACTTTTCATCAGCATCCTATTTTGTAAAGAAATTAAGTGCAGAACAGATCCCTCTGAACAAACACCACCCTCACCACAAAAATTAGGACAGGGGATGCTCTTACATTGTCATTTTACAGGTCAGCATCAGAAAGAAGTGACAACAGATCATAAAGGAACATATTGAGCCTGAGATAACAGGAATTGGGGGCAGGTTCCTTTATTTGAAACAAAACCAACCCAACCACATTTGTAGTGTTAAATTATGACTGTGGATAAACAGCAGTATCCAAGTAAAAGTCACATTCCTCCACTCCCTGTACGTTTTCGAGCTCCGTGGAGTTCCAACAGCTCAGGTGAAAAGATAATTAAAATGTCACCTCAAAATGCTAATTAAGAAAAGTAGAAAATGTTTGCACTGAGGTCAACTGCTAAACGTTGCAAAGACACTTCTCAGAATTTCATCTGCAAATACCATTTAGGTATCGACTCAACACTGGGATTTTGGGGAATGGATTTGGGATCCGTTGCTTTCTACACAGCTACAGCTTTTACCACCTCCTGAGCTCGTGGCACTGAATGAGGCAAACACAGCAGCTCAACACACAACAGAAAAAGTGGAACCAAATGCCACTGGCTTCAGCTGGGCAGAGGGGGGTGCTGAAGTCCAAAAACCTTTAAAATGTTACCGATTGCTGGAATCTACCTTCTCTTTCAGCAGCCCACACAACATCTTAGATTGCAGGTCCTGAACTTCTCAAGCAGGTCCTGAACTTCACATGTAGGCCAATGAACCACTGTAAAACATCTTAGTGGGAAGTGAAGGGAACAAAGTCCCTCTTTTCCCAGACTGGGGAGGGCACTGGAGAAGGGGATTCACTTATCAGCAGGGCTGTGTTTTAATGGCAGTGATTACCCAGCAATCAACTGCAGTAGAATTAAAGCATCTTAAAATGTCCCAACAGAGATAGTAACAGAAACCATTAGAAGGATTCACAAGGATAAGCATAGAACTGGCAAAACCAAAAAGCACCCAACACAACGGAGTTTATTTTAGGAGCTGATGCTTCTGTACCAGCCAAACCCAAACGCCACACTGGCCAGAAGTGGGAAGCACTTGGCTGCAATCACCACATGAACGCACAAGTGCGGCTCTGCTACTGCAGCCATGAAAATAACAATAAATAAATAAACAAAATAAATCGCTTCTTACCTCAACGGTGTCACCAATTAAAGGCACAATATCACCCAGTATAGGTTTAAAGTTCTGTTGGTCATTGATGGTTAGCTCAGTCTGAGAGTCTGTCCCCTTGCCAACGCTGGCCATCGTCTCTTCTTGAGGGTCCAAAGTGGACGCTCTGAGTGCCGCAGACAACACCTCCACTTGTGCTGCAGCAAGTGAAAGAGAAACAGAGGAGAGGCTGAACCGCAGTAAACCTTTGGCAAGTCCACAAATCAACTTTCAGACAGCGACTAATTAACTGAAAGATGGCAGAAAAACTACAGGGAGGTACAAATTTCAGATTACTGGCTGTTAGTAAATCCCAAGCTCTTTTTCTAGGGTGCTCAACCACACTGCAGTTCAGGGAAATCTGAACTCTCTATAGACAGTCAATAAATTCTCATGTTTTTGTAACAACTCTAAAGCAAGATCTAGATAGGAAGATGCCAGACTCCAGTAACTCTTTTCTGGGCAGGATACTTTAGCCTCCTTGCATCCTCCAGGCAAATAATGAAGGTTGCACCGTTTGATGTCCTCTGATTCAGCAGAAGAAAACATGAGCATGTCATGCATTGCCATCCAGAGCAGTTGCGAGTCTGCTCTGATTTCCATCCCACTGCTTACCATTAAAGAAAGTTTGTTTTGTGGAGCCACCTTCCTTGTCTATACCCTGACCTACTCTGTTGTTTTCCTCCTCCACTTCTCTCCAACAAGGTAAGAACAATAATCTCCTGACCTATAACATCTACCCAGCCATCCAGAAGATCTCTCACAGAATCTGGCCTCTCAAAGGTGTCTTAAACACACATCGGGAAATTAAACAACAAACCATATGCTTGTTTTTAATCCCACTTTTCCACACTAAATTGCAGAATCTTAATTTCTCCAGAACCAAACAAAAGAAATTCCCAAGAATTAAACAAAAAAAAGTTGGATTTGTAGATTGAGGAAAGAGATACACAATCCACCTGTTACAAGGAGCAAAATTACAACTCGGCACAAACTCGGCTAGCAGAGACTGGAAAACACACTACAGGTTCACTGGTTTCTAGGTGGAGTAAAGCTAATTCTTTATAGTTAGCAATGTTAGCTCTGGAACTGCAGCAAATTTTGCAGTAAATGATATTCTTGCTGTATCACTGGAATTCACCTCAATGGGGAAAAAACGCAGCACGTTCAAAACTTAAAACCAGCACCACACTAACACTTCCACTAGAAAACTCATGGTATTAGAAAATGCCATTTCAGTCTATATTTATAACATATAGCATATATTTTTTATTAAAATATATATATACACATAAGGAATTTTACAACGTGTAAGATTAATAAAAGCTTGCTGACTACTGGGGTGCATAAAGAAGAGTGTGGCCGGCAGGTAGAGAGAGGTTCTTCTGCCCCTCCACTCTGCCCTAGTGAGACCACATCTGGAGTGCTGTGTTGAGTTCTGGGCTCCCCAGTTCAAGAGGGACAGGGGAATACTGGAGAGAGTCCAAGGGAGAGCTACAAAGATGCTGAAGGGACTGGAACATCTCTGATGAGGGAAGGCTGAGAGCCCTGGGGCTGTTTAGCCTGGAAAAGAGAAGCCTGAGAGGGGATCTTACCAATGTTTACAAATATCTACCGGGGTGGTGTGGTGGTGTCAAGGAGAAGGGGCCAGGCTCTTGTCAGTGGTGCCCTGTGACAGGACAAGGGGTGATGGTCGCAAGGGGAAACATGGGAGTTCCACCTCAACATGAGGAAAAACATGTTCACTGGAAGAGTGACAAAGCCTGGAACAGGCTGCCCAGAGAGGCTGTGGAGTCTCCTGCTCTGGAGACTTTCCAGACCCTCCTGGATCTGTTTGCTGGGTGACCCTGCTCTGTCAGGGGGGTTGGACTCGATGATCTCCAGAGGTCCCTTCCAACTCCTACCATTCTATGATTCTGTGACTTCACTCTTCAGTGCACTGACAATAAACCTCTATAGGTTAAAGCCCATAAGAATAAACAAGATCAAGGTTTGTAAATCCCTCCAAAAGTTAAAAGTTAAATAAATCACCCCAAACCCATGCAAAAATAGATGGTCATTTCAAGGCAATAAACACCTGTCTTGATTTGCAGTTTTTTCTTATTTAGAGAAATCAAACAAGAAAACATAAAAGAATTCTATTATGCTGTGTGTTAAGGAAACATTTTTCCCCAAAGGCTTGTTTCCTCAAGGGCAGCATTATGAAAAATGTCCACTCCACTCATCTTCACCTAGAAGTCCAGAAAGCTTACCCTGACTAGATGACACATCCTGCTTTGACCCTGAATAGGTATTTACTGAAAGAGGTCCAAAGATTATTTCTAGTGATGAAAGTGAAGGAATCTCCAGCAGTATTTTGGAACCACCCTTGCTTAGGGGCTTAATGGGGTGGAAGCCACATGTGTCCCCATTTACTCTGCCTGTCCTAGGGGAGAGAAGACACAAACATTTGTCTCCTCAGCCTTTTGTCCATTCAGCAATGCCTGGAGCTGTTGGGAAGCAAGGTTCTGGGAGGAAGACTGGAAGGGACTCTGCTGGCTAACAAGCTTTCTCACAGCTACCTTCAAGAAAAGTTGGGGGTGAAAAAGGCAATTCTGTGCATAACACAGAACTCATGTATTGCACTGGTAAGAAAGTCCGTGTTCACTGGATCTTAAACCAGCTCCTAAATAATCCTTTCTTCCTTTGATTTTTTGCTTCAGATGAGAAGTATTGTTCATACTTCGTATTTTCAGCAAGGAATAAATTCTTTACTCTTGGCAATTGTACCTGCATCCTAAATAAGCAGCACAACCTCTTAATAAATTTCCTGGTCCTCAAGATTTTCTGTTTTCAATGTCCTTTATGGCTGTGTTCTGTTTCTCCTGGGATTTCACTGGCAGACACTGTTATTTCTACATGACACTCCCTTCTTTTTTTCTGAAGGGTCTACCTTCCTCACTCTCACTTCTTATTCAAAGGCAAAAGCTGCTACGGCTGCATTAATGGCAACAGAGCTGCAAGTAATTAAGACATAAAAAGAAGTTTCTTCTCCACTTTCTCCTCACCTGCTGTTCCATTAGCAATATATTTTAGACTTTTACTGCAGGCAGCACTAGTAGTCTAACTTATAAACATAGTTTTTATGAAGTAATTGGATCAACTGACCCCCTATTTCATCAGGTTTATCCCTAGTAGGTCTCTACCTGACAAAGCAGCCTGTAACTGGCATAAGCCACAGTTAACCCCAGCAACCTTCAAGTCAGGCTTTCTCTCTTCTCACCCAAATAATATGAAGAAAAGCTGGCATTACACATTTTAGTATTTTCTAAGCAGAACATAAGGAGATGAACATAAGGGGAGACCTTCTGGCTCTCAGCAACTCCCTGATAGGAAGGAGGTTGGAGCCAGGGGTCAGGCTCTTCTCACAAGGAAGAAGTGACAGGACAAGAGAAAACAGCCTCAAGTTCCACCAGGAGAGATTTAGGTTTGACCTGAGGAACAGTTTCTTCCCCTTGCGGGTTTGCCCTCAAAGGCTGTCCCAGGCTGCCCAGGGCAGTGGTGGAGTCCCCGTGATCCCTGGAGGGGTTTCCAAGCCGTGGAGCTGTGGTGCTGAGAGCCATGGGTTAGCAGTGCCCTGGCAGTGCAGGGTTAGCAGTTGGACTTGATGATCTTAAAGGTCTCCAACCAAAAGAATTTTGTGATTCTATGAGATAGATAAAGCTGATGAAAGTGTCCTCAGTAAAGAAAAAAAGACAAAAATATCCAGGGAAAGAAAATAAACTTTTGAAGTAAGTGAAGACAGCAGCAGCCTCAGAGCTGGAAAGAGGTGATCTGAATAAGGACACTGGGATCATTTTTAAAGAGCTGGTGTATTTCAGAGGAATCTGCAGGTTTCCACCTCCCAGTTTTGAGACCCTCAGGACACCTGGTCAGTGGAATGGTAAGGTCCTATTAACAGGGATTAGAGCAGAGTTTGTCTGGGAGAAGACAGCCTGTCTTTCTCTCGGTTGCCAACTGCACAACTACCTATTGCTCGGATTTGTCCCTTTGGCAACAACCTAGTTCTGGAAAGCAAGCCTCGAGGCAAAGATTTTGGAGAGTAAGATTCAGTTCAAGCAGTTCACCTCTTTCTGCCAATGGGATTATGGAAACCCAAAAATTATGTTCTGTGGCAGCTGCTGGTCACTCTTAAAAATAACTGTATTTGCTAGAGAGCCCATCAGTCTCCAGGCCTCAGAGCAAGGATTTCAAGTGTGCAATGGAAGATGCTGTGATGACAGGGAGGTAGCTACAGAAACACAGAAAACACACTCAAGTTACAAATGTAAAACCCCCTAAAATGAACAAACTAAACCACCATGCAACCACAGTCAGTTCTGTGTTTGTAACCCATTAGTGCTTGGCAGCTGAGACAGGTGGAAGATCAGGGTACACGCTCAACGTACCGTAGGCTGCACGAGCTGGCAATGCCTTGACTTTGAAGTCACCCCTCCCCGTGGCATTGCGTGGCATTTTACTCCTTAGATAAAACCCCAGTTATTCTGATCTCAGTAATTCTGCTATAATGATGCAAGGTGGTGAGGGAAGATGCACCAGGAAATACACCCGGAGGAAAGGGATAAGGGTACAAAGGTACCGTAGTGCCTATGAATCTATGTACAGCACCAAGCACAGGAGGGGAAAAAAGAAAACAAACACAACAACCAAACTGTACTGCTCTGACTCAGAAAGAATCGTTGCTTGTTGAGGCCCAATACCAAATCTCCACGCCTGCCTCAGCTCTCAAGGACTGGCTCTGAAACCAACGAGTAAACTGGAAATCATCAGCCTCTACTGACCGTCCCATGAAGGACATCCACCCTATTACCATCACCAGCTATTCTGCAGTCAAGCAATAAAAATCCAGTGTGATCTTCAGAACCTTCACAAACCCTTTGCCAGTGACCCTGCCCAATACAGTTCCACACAAAAGGTATTCATTTTCTTCCTTTTTTTTATTTGTACTTAGAAAATACTCTCCAAAACAAACCACTTTGATGTTGCACAGTCTGAGAGGCTAAGTACAACCAGAGTTAGAGTCAACTGAACAACTTCACCTTACCGACAGAGGCAGAACATCATACACTACAGCATCATTCCCAAACTGCTCTGCTAACTCACCCTCACTTCACACAATGGCTTGGGTTGGAAGGGACCATTAAAGGTGTCCATACAAATACCAGTAGCTACATGTGAAATAGCCAAGTCACAAGAATGATGACAGCCCACAGTGGTGGGGAGCTGGAAGGGACCTCTGGAGATGATCCACCCCCCTGCTCCATCCAGCAGGGTCACCCAGAGCAGGGGGCCCAGCAGCGCAGGGTCCAGGCAGGTTGGGAATCTCTCCAGAGAAGGAGACTCCACAACCTCTCTGGGCAGCCTGGGCCAGGCTCCCACACCCTCACACCAAAGAAGTTTCTCTTTAAGTGGAAACTCCTGGGTTTCAGTTTGTGCCTGTTGTCCCTTGTCCTGTCACTGGGCACCACTGAGAAGAATGGTTGTTTTAGCCCAAGAGGTATCTTCTGAGCTGCTGCTCCACCAGCTGGTCACATTCATGAAACCCTTCTCCACCCTTCAAAAGCTTTTATAATGGAGGATGTGCATTCAATTCCAGAATCAGGTTTGGACCAATTCTCAGTTTGACCCCCCCAAGTCTGGCACACTAGGTCAACGACACAAGACAGCAATAATAAAAACCATGAAGAAAAATGGAGAAGATCAGTTCATTAAAAATAAAATTAATAATGCATGAAATTAAAACCACTTATCACACTTATTAAAAAAAAAAAAAATCAATCTTCATCTGCTTTCTTATTTTGAATAGATGCTAATTACAAATTAATTTTGTGATCAACAGCTTATGTCGTTGAACCATCTATTTGATTACACTGTCAAAACAAGCAGGCGGGAGTTTATACCGCTGTGTATTCAGTTTCCAGAAGGAATCGTGCTGCCTTTAAACATCTTCACACAAATACGACTTCCCTTTTAGTTCACCATCAATTTTCACAATTAAATCAGAACAGATACCTCTTAGAGGACCAGGAAAAAAAAATAAAAATCATACTTCTGACTTTAAAACAACCAAAAAGTTAAAGCCCAAACTGCTAAAGCAACTTTTAGCTGTCTCCAAACACTACAAATGCTTCAGTATCTTTACCTTTAACATCCGGATCATCTATATGGGGTTCCAAATTTTCTATCATTTCTTCCAATTCTTTCCTTGTTGCCATAGGAATGTTTGAAGACACTGGCATAGTGAGTTCCTGAATTTCTCTATCGAGTATTATCTCAGAAGCCTGTTGAAGCTCCAAGTCAATATCTATTTCAGGAAGGGGAGTCCTCCAGAAATGGAAAGAGTTGTACAATTCCTGCTCAGAAAGAGAGGATTCCTGTGCATTCAGCCCAGCCTCCCGCAGACCTGCTGTGCAGCAACGAGAACTTCGCTCGTTCTCCTCAGCCATTTCCCCACAGGATTCTGAAGACAAAGTGCAACGGAAAGATGACTCAGTCTGGAAATCACTTTCCCTCTGGGAGTTATTTGACACTGTATTTTGACCTTCAACGGCATTTTCAAGTTTTGTTGCAAAATCATCATGATCAACGTGTGAAGACAGATCCTCCGGCCTGTGGTGCTCATCCTCTGTTGTAACATCTTCCGTAGTCCCAACTTGTTCACTGTTGAGTGCCAAAGTAAATAAATGTTTATAAACCAAAATATACTTATTGCAAACAGATGCTCTTGAAAAATTCACACGCATGCTATCAACTTGTCAGTTATCGAGATTTACTTAAAGCACAAAGAAAAAAAATCAATCAATCAATCACAGAGTCACAGAATGGTTGAGGTTGGAAGACACCTCTGAAGTTCATCTGGGACAAATGCCCTGGCTCAAGCAGGGACACCCAGAGCCAGCTGGCCAGGACCCTGGTGAGGGTACACCCCGCTCCACCATCCCCATCATTAATGAAGATACTAAACCGGAATGGACCCAAATACTGACCCCTGAGGTACATGACCAGTTACTGACATCTGACTACCACCCTCAGGGCCTGGTTCTTCAGGCAGCTTTCAATCCATCTCATTGTCTGCTCTCTCAGCCCATACTTCCATCAACTTTTATGTCAGGACCTTATGGGAGACCATGTCAAAAGGTGAAATCTAGGTAGACTATATCCAGTGCTCCCCTTTGTCTATCAAGTCAGTCATTTCATGACTGAAGGTATATCCTAAGGTATCCTAAGTCTCATATATCCATGGTCATAAGTCTTTAGTAAATAACAGACAACCAGAATTTTCATTTAAGTAAGATGAGAAGTTCCAAAGCTTTCCATTTACCACAATAAATACCCAACTTAGAGGAAATTTAATTTTCTTAGCTTGTAGTTCGTACAGCAGAAAAACAAGGAAAGGGAAAAAAAACAAATTGTGGATTTTGCAAATTCTTTACCTGTTTTCTTGTGCAGAACCACAATCTTCAGGGGTTTTATCATCTTCTTCTTTAAAATACTGGCTGCTGCTGGATGGATTAGCAAATGTTGATATGAAAGGCCCCCCTGAAATGTGTGCTCTGAAGAGCTTTTTAAAAATGTTGTGGTCAGTCTTTCTGTGC
>JANIJG010018616.1:0-28967 GCA_024611175.1 Megaceryle torquata
AAGAAAAGAAAAGAAAAGAAAAGAAAAGAAAAGAAAAGAAAAGAAAAGAAAAGAAAAGAAAAGAAAAGAAAAGAGAACCAAGCAAGAAATAGATTCTTGAAGATATTCTGACCAGCTCACATTATGAACACCGCATGGGTAGGAGGTTTCATGGGAGCATTGCAAAGATGCTACACTTCCCAAAACACAGAGCAGGACTTTGCAGAGGATTTAAGCTCACCATCTGCAACCACAGCTTGAGCTTTATAGTGGCAGCATTTTAGCCACATGATCAGGAATTCAAGGAATTCCTCCCCCACCTCAGAACTTCCTAAAGCAGTTTCTAGGAGGGTGTAAATGATGCAGTGCTGTGGCATATGCAACCCTGCTCCCCATAGCGTGGCCTTGCTTGCCTGCATAGGATCCCCCTGACCTGTTAGTGCCATCCTTCAGACCCACACGGCAAGGTCTGCAGAAGACCCAGCTGCCTGTCACGTTCTGCATGCCACGTGTGCTAAGCCCTTCCTCTGGGCAGTGGAAACAACACGTGGCTCATTATTTGCTGGCTTGTGATAGATTTCCTGTGTGAGATGGTGTAGTTTGGAAAGTTTTACCAGTGCAAGTATTTTAGTTAGGATTCAAAAAAACCCCAGCAAACCTAGCCAAAACCCAACAGTAAAAATCCCACCTCCAGCAAACCTAGCCAAAACCCAACAGTAAAAATCCCACCTAAACACCCCAATGTTGTTCCTAGTATGGACTCAAGTGTGCTGGTATAAAAGTAGCTGCTACTAATAAAGATATTTCAGAAATGTAATACCTGGCTGTGAGCATGTGCAGTCTGGTGGGACCACGCAGCTCAGATGAACTGGAGGTGTCTTGTATAACCACAGCTTCCCTCTGAAGGGCGAGCTCTTCATCTCTGTAGCTCCAAACCAAGGATGGAACATATATTCTGTGTGATTCTGTGACATCCTTCCTCTCAGGAGCTGTCTGCTGGGATTGGCTGCTTAGCCCAGAGCCTTCAGGGGTGGTCTGCTTGCTCCTGGGGAACCTGCTGAGCTCAGAGACCCTCCATGAAGGAGAGAGGCTGACAGTGCTTGATGTGGGATCTGCTCTGTCTGATCTCTGTGCGCTCTGAGTCACAAAGCACCACAGGCATTGCCTGTGGGGTCAGGGCGGGTGGAGGGAGAAGTTTACTTGACATCAGCCTTGAGTTCATCTCTCTCTGGGTGAATGGGAGAAACCAACCCTTGTTTTTGGGGCTTTTACCATGACTGTGAGGATCTAATCTTCTATCAACACACAATATCCTGCTCAGGAAATCTTTTCACTAGAGAGAGAGAGAGACTTGGGTTGTCTGGCAGAGAAAAACTAGCAGGCAAAAACTGACACGGCTTGAGTCAGAGTGGGTTCCCTACAGGCAACCTTGCTTGTACTTGCTTTTGATCACTCAACTGGGTGTCTCTGGCTGGAGGTAAGGGCTGGAGACCAGAGCTGTGCCCTGCTGCTGGTGGTCCTGGGCCAGCATGCACCCTCTCTGGGAGGAGCTGTGAGTGCTGGGTACGCACAGGAGAAGGCGGCAGCAGTTGGGACCCCTCACAGGGATGGTGAGTCAGCAGCAAATTCATGTGTTCAGGGTGTCAACTGGTGCTTGTTGGGACAGGTGCCATGCAAGAGGAGGTGGTGTTTGCTGAAAGCCTCGCGTGTGTGCTTGTGCCTGTTGTTTGCTCAATACCCGTGTCTATTTTGCAACAAAAATGTTATGTATCAGCGTGATGCTCTGTGCATCACACAGATACAGTCTCAATTCCCAGATGGTGGTCATGCTTGATCTTGAAAAGAACACAGCAGCACAGAGAAAGGGTCTTGCAAAAACCTCCCTTCCCTCAAACCACCTTTCTGAAGCTGGTGCAGGAGCCCTATGGGAACCAGAGGGTATGAATGTGCCATTGGCCCTTGAGGAGAAACAAGTCAATGTGTTCATTCTGGGTGCAGTGGGAATCCTTTAGGTCAGGGGGCCCAGTTCACACCTCAAGACTGTTTTTCAAACTCCCCCCCACTTTGGTTTCTTCACTTATCTGAGGGAGGAGAAAAAGGTTGCCATGCAGAGGTGGGGTCTAGAAGCTGCAGGGGCAGGATGCTAAGGGCATGTCCCTCTCAGAAACGTGCTGGCAGGGGCAGGAAAAACGTAGGGCTCCTTCATTTTCTGTCCAGAACCCTGGCAGGATGCGCAGCACTGCTCTGGGCTACCCTGTGGGATGACCCTGAGGCTGGGGGAAATCAGGTGAGCTCCCACTTTTTCTAAGCTTGATACTGCATTGTGAATCTCTTGCCCAGAGCCTGTGCTGTCTCTCCTGGCCACTGAGGTCTGACGTTTCCCATGGCTGAGTGATGAAATGAGAGTGAAATGGGATTGCTGGAGAAAATGAGAAATACCTTAGCCTTGGAGGGGAAGGCACGTGATGTTGGGGCTGAACCGTGGTGTCCAATTCCATCTCTCCCAGACCCCCCCTATTCCCAGTGGTATGCACAGATTTAGGCGACTGGGTACATGGCAGGGGTGGAGGTTACCCTGGGCAGGCTTTTGGGGATGCTGTGTGGACCCTAGGATTGCTGTGGCCACTTGGGCCAGGAAGGAGGAAGGCTTCCCAGCATCTGGCCCCGGCCCTGAGGACTCAGTGCTTAGCCAGGCTGGCTGGTGCAAGCCCCTGCATGCCCTGGGGTACAGCTTGCTCACCCTGCCTCGGGGTGCCTTCATGCCCAGCTCCACCCACAGACACTGCTGAAGACTGGGGGCCAAAATTAAGGCTGTGGGACCTCTTCTTGGCCTGGATCAGGCTTCTTTCAAAAACACCAAAACATTTTCTGCCCTTGCTTGACTGCCCCCTCTATCCAAAACCAGCCCTATACCTGGGGTGGCCGGGCTACCATTTCTGGAGCTCTCGAACCAAAGAAGTTCCTCCTTATACACCTCTTGTCTGCAGGCAGAGCTGGGGAAGCTGTGTCCTGCCAGGTGAGAACCACCACCCGCCGTGCCCAAGCAGGGTCCCGTCTGGGAGGCCAAGGCACAGGACCCACTTCCCCCGCCGGTGAGTTTCGGAAGAGAAGTCGCTGGCGAACCACATCCTTCCGGAGAGCAGCTGGGGAGAACGGGGAGGAGAAAGACGGGACACAAGCAGAAAAAAAAAACCCTCTTCCCCGACTCGCCCAGCTGAGGAACAGCCGGAGGGGGGCAAAAACCGGGAGAGGCTGAGGTGAGACCGCCCCCGCTCCGCCGGTGAGTGCTCCTACGACCCCCGGGGGCGGGCAGGGCTGGGCTTTGCATTGCTCAGGGGGTTGCCGGTTTCCTCCCAGCTGGCTGGAGGAGGGAGGGAAGAAGGTACAGCGGGGTGGGGAGAGTGCTTCAGACACACCTGCCGGGGCGGCGAGACGGGCGGTGGCCGGGGCGCGGAGCGGTGCGGAGCGGGGCGCGGAGCGGGACGCAGCCCGCCCGGCGGCCGGGATGGCGGGTAAGGGGTGAGCCTCCGGCGGGGTGCCGCAGGTGGGGGCTTCTCCCCGGGCCTTGGGGAGCCCTCGGGGGCGGCGCAGCCCCGCTGTGCCCCCTCTCCCGCGGAGGCTGCTACCGCACCCGTCACATCGCCCCGGGGCGGCCGTGGGCGTGGGGCGCGCAGGGGCTGTGGCGCGGGTGGAGGGTGTGGGTTGTTTGCTTCTCTTCTCTTTCCCAGCCAGCTCCTCAGGGCTGGAGCCCGGCTCGCCATTCCTCGAAGAGCGCCTTCGAGCTGGCTGAAAGGGGCAGTGCTGCCTCCCCCCTGACCCCCCGGCCTGGAGGAGGGGTACCCGGGGCGGGGAACGCGTACCGGCTCCTAGACCCCTCTGCTCGCTCTCTGCCAAGCCTGCCTGCCAAGAAGCCTGTCGCTGCTTGCACAGCCGGCTTGGGATTTCTGGAGAAACGCTTGGATTTAAAGTGATAAATGTGCTGCCGAGGAGCGGAGCTCGAAACAGCACAACTTCTGTGACCCGCTCTGGTGTCCTCCTTCTGCGTACCTGTGTCGCTGGCTGCGAGAGAGCCTGTCCCAAAAGAGCGATCAGTTTCTGCGAGAAACAGTTTGTTTTCTTTCTTTCAGCCTAGGACAATCAATCTAGAGCTGTATCGGTGTTTAAGCTCCTAAGCCCTTTGGTGCTGGAAATCAGACACTTGAGTATCTTTTGTGGATTCCACAATTCTCTTCTCCTGTTATCCTTCATTCAGCAGACCCTGAGCATCCTATTAACTTCTGCACAGCTCTCTCCTCCTTGCTGTGCTAGTTGTCAGTCTGAAATTGCATGCTATCATTCTCAAGAAAGAAAAAACACCCGAATCAAAAAGGAAAGAAAAAAAGTGGGAGAATTCCTTCCCTTTAAGAAGGGAACTCTGAACCTCTACACTGCCTCTGGGGATGTTTGCATGGCTGGGATAAGAAAGCTGGACTTGATGCCAGCACCAGAGTGGCAGGTCACAGTGCACACTGGGGAGGAAAAATGGCTTCTAGGTCTCAGAAGATCTTTGCTGTGCTTTGCCTTGCCAGTGAAAAGGATTTGTGGTGGTCTGTGCAGCAGATTTTACTTCTCAAGTGAAAATAGATAAAGCTGCTTGAATTGATGAGCGGCTGGAAAGAGAGCTCCTTGCACGTACCTGCTCCATCACAGCTCGTAGGACTTATCAGAGCAGGTTCACCACTGCTCAAGGGGTCCCTCTTGCTTTATTTGTTTAACAGAGGGATTGCCTTGTTGCTACATATTTTCAGAGGTCCACATGGATGCGTGGAAGATACATGGAAGCGAGATTCCCCTTTAGTTCCAGTACCTGTAGCTGAGGTCCTCCATGGGATGGTGCCCTTGAGAACTTCAGTGTAGCCACCAATGCTTGGGGGCATGCACGGGGCAAATAGATTCCCAGGGAAACCCTCCTCTCCAACTGCAGTATGAGAGAAAATGCTGCAGGCTGTGAAAACTTAGTCCTGACAGTTTCCTATTCTCAAGGATGGGGGGGGGAAAAAGGGAAGATGTGCGATGGTTGGGGGGAATTTAGGAGTGTTTCAGGGGTGAAGATGACATCTTTCCTAGACTTCCTACTGTATATGCTCCCTTATGCAGCGCTGCCTTTTGTCTCCTGCATATCTAAGGCCCTGGGTAGACCTTCAAGATCCTCCTGGAGTGATTTGTGTATAAAAAGGCTTCTGGTGTTTCTGAGTTCCATTTGTGAGACTACCGAGTCATTTGCATGATCTCACCTTGACTCATGTTCTCCTGTGCCTACTCATACCTTTCACCCTCTGCTCCTCCATCATTCCTCAGATCTTCTTTTTCCTTTTATCCTCTCAGCCCTGGAGAATGCCTCTCTCCAAACCTGCAGCCTCTCAGAGCAGGAGGAGGAAGAAGACATCATCTGGGAGAAGATCGAGAGTGCAAGGCACCAGCTTACCCGCTCCCTGAACCCTGCGAAGCTCACCCCATACCTGCGCCAGTGCCGTGTGATAGACGAGCAGGATGAAGAAGAGGTGCTGAATTCTTGCCGATTCCCTTGCAAAAGCAACCAGACAGGTGGGAGACAGCACAAAGTTGCACTTAGATGGGCCTGGTTTGTGGGGGTCAACTTGGTTTTGACATGCAGTGGATGCTACCCAGCGTGTGGTGCTGTGGCCTTCTGGCCTCTCCCACTGCAGTGCTACCCTGGCTTTGTTGTTTTCTGAGATGCTCTGCAGCCAGACCACTCTCTCCTCTGCTGTGGGCCTCCCCCTGGCTGCACACAGACCAGGACAGTGCTCCCACACCATTCCCTCCTCCAGCCATCCCTGTTCTTGTGGATGGAAGCAGAACTGGTGGAGATGCTGTCTGATATCATGAAGCAGGTCTATCCTGTTTTATGTCTGGTTTGCAGGGAACTAGTCCTAACTCTTTATCCCTTCTTCCAGGTTACCTGATGGACATCCTCCGGCGCCGTGGGAAGCGAGGCTACGAAGCCTTCCTGGAGTCTTTAGAGTTTTACTACCCAGAGCACTACACACGGCTAACGGGGAGGGAGCCAGCCCAGCGCTGCTCTATGATCCTGGGTAGGGGCAGGTCCTCGGTCCCCACTTCAGCTGCTGCTTGCATGGGAAGGGCCAGAAATCTGTGCAGGTGCATGCATAGAACCCTTGTTCACCCTACCTGTGAGCGAGGAGCCGTGACAGTTTGTGCTCTGCATCTGGAAGGGAGGGGGACATATATACCTAAGTGATGGACCATGGTGCTGTAAGCCTGGGATAAGAAGGGCTACAAACCCACAGGAGTTTGGCATCCCTTGGTGGAAGCAGAGCATTGGTTTGCTTTTATTTTTTGAAGTTAGTCATGTCTTGTCAGCCTGGACCTGATTCTCCCTTGTCTCCCTCCAGATGAGGAAGGCCCTGAGGGACTAACTCAATTCCTGATGATGGAGGTGAAGAAGGTGAGGGCTCAGTGGAAAGAACACTTGCTGAAGGAGCACCAGCTCCAGGTGAAAAACCAGGCACTGGAGCAAGAGCAGGCCCGGCTGGAGCAGCAGCTGCAGGAGCTCCTGAAGGTGAAGGAGCGTTGCCAGCGGCTGAGAGAGGAGTGGGACTCCAACAGCATCGAGCTGCTGAGGCTGAAGGACGAGAACTACATGATGGCTATGCGCTATGCACAGATCTGTGAGGAGAAGAACATGGCTGTGCTGCGGAGCAGGGACCTGCAGCTGGTGGTATGGCCCTGGGGAGTGTGAGGACTGGTGATGGGAAGGTGGTGGGGCTCTGATGGCCTAGAGGGATGCACGTGGGTGTCCGTGCGGGGTGGCCTGTGAGCGTAAAGGAGGTGATGGCAGGCAGGATGGGTGTCAGGGTGTGTGCCTCTGCTCTTGAGGGACGTGCCCTGCAGAACAGACAAGTTGTGGTCATGGCACAGGAGGCTCGCTGCTGCCCTGGGACAGCTAGAGATATATCACCAGCTCCTGCCACAGCTGGAGATACATCGCCTGTAGGAGCCAGAACCAGTGCTTCAGAGGGTGATGCCTTCCCCGGCATCTCTTGGCTGTCGGGCTGGCTGTTGGTACCGTGAGATGCTCTGTCTGCTCCTGCACATGCTCGATGCCCTTCGCTGCCTGCTCTGCTGATGGGCACCTACACTGTGTCCAGGCAGCACAGGCACGCAGCAGGCAGCTGATTCTGTCAAGCTGTGTATTTATATTTACCTCTTTTCCAGAAAAGAGCTTGACTTTTCCTCCTTCTCGTGAGGGTGGTGGCTGTGCAGCCACCCACGTGCAGGGCGCTGGGTGTACACATGCTGCCCGCAGCTGCCCAGCCAGCCTTGCCTCTCATAGCAGCATTTTGGCCCAGACTTCATCCCCCTCCTGCCGCTCCCCACCGCCTCCTCGTCTCTCTCATGACGTTTGGGAGACTCATGCCCTGCATACCTGAAGGAATTTGTGACGCTGCACTCCAGCTGCCAAGCTCTCACCTCCAGCAAACACGCACCCATTTCCTGCCTGGGCAAGGACAGCTCTACCTCGAGCTTATTAATAACCCAATTTCCTCAGTGCTCTGGTGCCTCCTGGTATTCCCCCTACCAGTCTGGGCCTGGACACCTCACACAGCTCCACAGTTACCTTTCATTCCACATTCTGCCCTGCCAGCCCTAGGATCCTCCCCGACTTTTTATCCAGTATTCCTGCCAATGCTGGCTCCTCTGAGCAGGGGGGAAAATTGCTTGTGGGTGAGAAGAAATCCCTTGGAAGCAGGGTGGGCCACCAGGTCCTAGCCTGCCTTCCCCTCCTGACTCCAGGGTCCAGAAATGACTGGTCCCTGAACATCATTTTCAGCCTTTTGGGAAGATTTGCAGAAGTCATCCAGCTCCCCAGTCCCTCCTTGGCAATTTTGGTGGTGCTGCTTAGTGTTCAGTGGCTTTGATAGGTTCTCCCTGCCCTGTTGCTCTCAAAGCCTTACCTGGCTGTGAAACTCTGCTTCTCTGATCATCTTCACTCTGGTTCTCTGATAAGCCTCATCGGTTGTTATAGGTCTGTGAGGACCTCGCTTACTCCTACAAGTCCCTGACCTCCTCTGTCTCCAGTGACGTGTTGGTGGAGGTGTGATGATGAATCTGTGGTACCCTGAAGCCTCCAGCAGTTTGAGCCTCCGATGCTTTCCGGGCCAGAGGTGGCCTCCCCACGCTGAATAGCTTCCAGTGGATTTTTCTGCTGCAGATTTGTTTCTCAGCTGTTCTAGGAGCTGGGAAGCCTTTGAGATATTTACAGCTGCTGGCCCTGGCAGCACACCAGAGGTCCTTAGTCCACCGTGGTCAAGGCCAGCTGCACTGGGGATGCCTCAGGGTAGCAAAAATGTTGTTGCACGGAGAGAGGATCCTGAGACTAAATGCGCTTATGCAAGTGCATCTTCCTCCTTTGCCCTGCAGGGAAAAGCTTTTGCACACAACCGTGCTAACCTTGGCCCGACAGTAGGATGCTCCTGCGCGTGGCTGCTCAGCCCTCACTTTGCTTGCCTCCAGACCTTTGTTTCTGCCCAGCTTCCCCCCCTCTCTGCTTCACTCTCCCACTAAGGCAGAGCCTCAGGGCCGTGTGTGTCAGATTATGTTTCTTCCCTGGGTTGCAGGTGGACCAACTGAAATGCAAAGTGACCAGCCTAGAGGAGGAGTGCAGCCTGCTGCAGAAACAGGTGTCTGTGCCACCCCAGCGAGAGCCAGAGGAGCGGGGCCGCCCCGATGCCATGACCGAGCTGTGGGCTGAGAACCAGCGGCTCACGGCATCGCTGCAGGAGCTGCAGGGCATGTTGCAGGTATCTGGTGGGACAGGGCAGGCTCCAGGTCACCTTCTTTCCCCAGTGCTGGTGATGTGGGTACTGGAAGGATGGGGAAGACCCCTGTCCCAGCCTGGCCTGTTCCTTCCTCTGAGCATATTGCTTGGCTGTGGTGGCTGCTATTGCTTCTGAGTCTGGGTAGCAGTGGGTTGCTAGCTCTGTGGTTCCTGGATGTGCTCCTAAGTGTGACTTTGTGCCTGGAGTGCACAGCAGGTAGATGATGTCAGTCATGCCAATCTACCTGTTCCTGCCCTGGTCCAGTGCCCCTTTGGTGCTTGTGGCGCAGTGATGACACCCTTTCACCTTCTAGACACCTGGTGAGGGCCCAGTGCCAGGCTCTGAGCAGATCCTGCTGGACATCCTGGAGCACGACTGGAAGGAAGCCCAGGACGACCGACAGGATCTCTGCCAGAAACTCAGCTCCCTGCAGAATGAGCTGCAGTGGGCCGAAGAGCTGAGGGATAAGGTAGATCATCCATCACTGCTCCCATCCCTGCGCACCAAGCAGGGCCTGGAAGAGAGGGCAGGGAGAGGGTTGGGAAGCCGCAGCACTGGCTTCCAGGAGATCTGATACTCACTGCTCACTGTTGCCAGTACCTTCAGGAGGTGGAAGATCTGCAGCTGAAATACCGGACGCTGCAGAAGGACTGTGATCTCTACAAGCATCGTATGAACACGGTACTACTGCAGCTGGAGGAGATTGAAAAAGAGCGGGACCAGGTAAATTGCTTTCCCACTTGGCCTTCCACCTTCCTGCAGGACCAGGGCTTTTGTCTCTGCTCAGGAATACCCCCTTCTTCCCCAGTGAATCTTGTCCATTCATGCCAAGGTGAGAGGTTGGGATTAGCAGTGCAGTTGTCTGCCTCTTCTCACTCTGAGCCTGACTCCTCGCAGGCAATCCAGAGCCGTGATGCCGTGCAGCTGCAGTACTCCCAGAGCCTGATTGAGAAGGACCAGTACCGCAAACGCGTGCGGGCCCTGGAGGAGGAACGGGATGAGCTGCTAAGCAAGCTGAGCCAGGCAGAAGGGATGAACAGCATGCTGGAGGCACAGCTGCAGCGGTGTCAAGGTGGCCGCAGCCTGAGCAAGGTGAGGTTGGCTAGAAAGAAGGGGGCACAGAAGGCAGAGGAGGGGTCAGGGATGATTTCTGGGGTGGGGTGCAATGGGATGATGGAGTCCCTTCTCTCCCAGATGTGCAGCTCTTCCTACTCCCTCTGCTCCAACCTCAGCAGCACCTGGAGCCTCATAGACAACCCTACCAGCTTTACGACTGGACTTGTGGATGAGCTGGGGGGTTCTGTTATCCCTCTCCCGGGAGATTCGGCCATTCAAAGCATGGTGAGCGCTTGACAGGGAGAGGCTGATCCTCAGTTAAGGGCAGCAGGGGACCCACGCTGCTCAGGAAGGGTACAGAGGCACTGAAGTGGGTTCATAGTGGGGTTGTGACTTGGTGGAAGACTGGGCATGGGGTGGTGTGTAAGGAGGCAGCAGCTGATGGGTGCAAAGCTTTGTTCTCTGACAAACTGGCCGTCACTGCTGGCAAACCAGCCAAAGTCTGCAGCACTCAGCTGGGTGGGAAAGAGGGAGAAGCAAAACTGTCTTCACCCATATGACAACCTAGAAATCAACAGCCTCGTGTACGATGTTATCCTCCCCAAAAAGCTGTTTAATCCACTCACGCTGGGGGGAGAAGTCCTAGATTTTTGAATCCTGTAGCAGCATAATATTGTTTTTAAGGGAGTCAAGTTCTTTCCTTTGAGCTCTCATCCTAGAACACCATAAAATGGACAGTCCCACTGGTGGCTCCCCACTCTGGGCGTCTGGTGGCTGAAAGTGAGGTGTAAGGACAAGGCTGGATATTCCCTTCATCTGTTACTATCCCCACAGCTTGTACATTGCAAAAAAAAAGTGAAGATGTGGTCTCCTGCGTCTCCATCCATCCTCTCTAGTTGGGAAAACAAGGTGTCCCTGGGTGTTTGGAGGGTTGTGGATGGTCCCTGAAGAGAGGCATGTGGAGCTGTTTGGTCTGAAGAGAGAGGAGAGGTGGTACTGGATGTTGGTGTTAGCAGGCATCTCTTTCACTTTACCCAAGGAGGTGACTCCTGACAGTGAGAAGGATATCAACCGCCTTTCCACCTTCCCCTTCCCCCCCTGCATCGGCTCCATCCTCCGTCGACAGCGGGAAGATCGGTGCATGCCCTACAAAAGGTGATTGCTGGGGGCTGCTTGAGTCTGTGGGGCTTGTGGGGGGGTCAGGGAGAGCAGGCTGCAGGGGAGGAGGGAACCTGGAGTGGAGACTGAGAGTGGGAAGGCTGGCTGGGAGCTGTGTGCTGGCTGGAGGGTGCTGCTGGGGAGTGGGGATGAGGTTGAGAATGGAATGCAAACAGGCTTTGGAAAA
Organism: Megaceryle torquata; assembly: GCA_024611175.1. Lineage (NCBI taxonomy): Eukaryota > Metazoa > Chordata > Aves > Coraciiformes > Cerylidae > Megaceryle > Megaceryle torquata. Next base: position 11,221 of record JANIJG010018616.1, read on the forward strand.
GCTGCTGACTTACAGTTCCCATCTGTGTCTCCTTTGTAGCTTGTCCTGTGGCTCCTTTAGCAGCATTGAAGATGCAGCAGGTACCAGGGTGGGGACTTTTCTCAAAGCCTGCTGCTACCTGGGTGATGGGTTGTAAATCTCCTGCAGTGGAGCTTGTGGTGCTGGCAGGTCCTGTGGTGGGTGCTGGTGGCTTATCTCCGGGCACATCCAGGTGGCCCTGGCTGCTCCTGCCTTTTGACTGAAAAGCTGATGGAGGGAGTGAAGATTTGCTTGTTCTCAGGAGAGATGGGAAAGCCTTTCCAGGAGGTCACTGTGCAAAGCCTCCTGTCGGCCTCAAATTCCTAATCAGATGCTCGAAAATGCCTAGGAGAGGGTGACAGAGCCTTGCCACCCCAAGAACGTGAGCTCCCTGCAGTGCTCGGAGAGGTGATGTGCCCCTTCTCTCCCTCTTGCTCTCTTTCCTAGGCAGTGGTTTTGCTAGTACCTCTCACGGGGCCCTCTCTTCTTCAAGCAGCAACTACACCAGGGTGAAGTCAGAGATCTGCTTGTCCACGCTTCCCAGCCGTGAGGAGGTCACCAGGAGGTGACTGCTGCTCTGAGCTAGCCAATTTTGAGCTGGCTGCTTGTGGGGGTGTTTCAGGGTGCTGGGGGCCACCCTTGGGAGACCCTTCCCTTCTGCTTCCCCCCTTTTGTGGGCTCTTTCTTGCTAGTGGGACAGGAGAGGAATGAATCACCTGTGGTCCTTGCTTCCTAGCAGGACTCCAACTTTTTGTGCCATCCCATTTGTTATGGCAGGGGTGGGGATGTTGCCCTGGGCTGGACACACGTCTGTCCCCTAGGTGGGGACAGGACCGTGGGAGCCCAGTTTGGCTGCGGTGTTGGGGCTAGTGGGATGGATGGGGGAGCTGTGAGAGCTCGTAAGCTTTGTGTGTTGCGCCCTGGTGATGGCTGTCAATCACGAGCTCTGCCCCCCATTGCTCAGTACAATAAACACCCTGTAGCTGGACACGAGGACTGGTTTTTAGAAAAGACAGACAACTTCAGTTCCTGGATTTGGCATTTCTCCTTGTCAGATCCCTGGTGGTGCAGCTCACGAGCATGGGTCACCCCAGCAATCCCTCACCCCAGGAGAAGAGGCTTGGAGCAGACATCTCCATTCTTGGAGGGAACAGGACAGGGATTTACGTCCAGTGGGTCAAGCCAGGCTCGCGGGCTGAGGATGCAGGACTCAAGGAGGGGTGCCGGCTCATTGAGGTGAGTCTGGGAATGGGCTCACTTTGTGGGTTTGCAAGGCACCTAAGGTGATGCGAGGAGTGTGGAGTGATCCTCGGTGCAAGCTGACCTCTACCCAGCTTGAAGTCCACTTCCATTTCTCTTGTTTCCCTGAACTGCTCCCTGCCTAGAGCTTTATAGCAGGAACACTCATCCAGGTCTCATGGGGCTCGACTTTCTGAGACACTTCCTTCAGCTGGAGGAGGGGAGAAACAAAAAGAAGCCCCACAATTAAGATGACAGTGTGGCTGTGTGTCCCTGGAGTTGTCTGTCACCTTGTAGTATTTCAGAGCTAACTGAATCCTGCATCCCACACGTGCCCGTTGCAAAGCAATCAATTCTAGAGCAAGATTTCTCAGGCCTTTGTGACCCTCCTGAGCTATAGAGAATAATTGCTCTGAAGAAAGCTCCTGGAGGGAGGGAAGGGCATTTGTTTTGGCAAGAATGACATCATTCGAAATACAGCTACTCTACTTGAATAAATATCCCACCTGTAACTGAAGATAAACCATCTCTCCTGGCCTCGTGCACACACGTTTGCTTTCACAGCAGCCTGGCATCCAGATGGGGTGGTGGCTGGCAGCAGGTTATTTCAGAGGCAGAGGAGGGAAACTGAGGCAGACTGAGGATGCCTTGTCCTCAGGTAGAGCTTTCCCTGGGCTTGCCTCACGCTGTAACATTTCTTGCGTAACCCTGATGGGTGAGGGAGCTGAGGGAGGGGGGGTGTGTGTGTGGAGCCTGCTCTTCCAGCCCTCAGCTCTAACAGCACTGAGTCCTTGCTAGCTGAGGGTGCCGTCGCGGAAGGAAGAGGTGCTTTCCCTGGAGAACTGCACCCGAGAGGTTGCCTACCTGAGCCTGCTGTACTGGGATGAGCCCTCTAGTCTCGTCTTTCAGCTGGATGTGGAAGGTAAGGCCCTGGCAAATGGGTCTTCTTTGAGCTTGAGCTCTCTGCCTCCCTTTGACTCCCTCCACCCAGCCCTGGAGGTAAATCTCAGTTATTCTTTCTCCTCTCCTGTTTGGTCCTAGGCCACCATGTCTGACACAGGGGTTGGCCGTAGCTCCAGTAGCTTTCCCTATCTGGTGTGACTTGTACACCCTCTGAGTTCCAGGATGGAGGTGCAGACCCTTCTGTCTCTTTGCCTCTGCGCCCCATGCTCCAATCCGTAGCATCACAGCTGTGCTTGGCTATCTTACTGGTGACAGTTGTCCCCTCTGTCCCCACCCGGGGTGACCTATATCTCCTGCTCCAGGATACCGGCCTCTGCGGGAAGCCCTGGAAGAAGGGAAGAAGTTTTCTGGAGACTCGTTTTATGTCCGCACCAACCTGTCCCTCCTGGAGATGTCAGACCCTTATGCGCTGTGCATCAAGTGTCGGGAGATCCTCCACGTCACAGACACCATGCACAAAGGGCAGCTGGAGTGGTACTGTTCCCGCGTTGATCCCTTGACCATGCGGGACCTGGACAAGGGGACAGTGCCCAACTACAGCAGGTAATGAGAGTGAGGAGGAAGGCAGGGGGTACCTGGGCTGCCTGCCCCATTAATCTGTGGTGAGCATCCCTTTGGAGTCCTGAGACGTGCAGATTGGCCTCTCGATAGCGTGGGCTGCCTTGTGTGGGGGGCCAGGGGGCTATTGTTTGGGTGTTTTCAAGGGACTAGGAGGTTGAGTGAGGGCTTTGCTTCAGCAGGTCTGTGGGATTTGGTGAAGATCATCACATCAGGCCCCGGGGGCTCTAGAGTTGCCTGAGTGGAAGCTCTCTGTCTTTTCAGGGCTCACCAGCTTTTGAAGATCCAGGAGAAGGGCCAGATGCCTGGGCAGCAGAGGGGCCACAGAAATAATGTAAGCCAAAGAAGCCAGTGATAAGAGCTGCGTGTGTGTGTGTGTGTGCCTGTGGCCACCCCACCTCCTCAGCATGCAGTCTACCCCACCCTGCTGGCAAACCAACTCATCCAGAGGTGGCAGCTGGGTTAGGAAGCAGAGCAGGGTCTTATAGCCCAGGCAGTGTTTCTGCTTCATGGCTGCTTTCCTACCCCCTCCCCACCTTGCAGACAGAACCTGATGGGTGGCAGACCTGCTCCCTCCCCTTCTCCAGCGGGTGTTCTGCAGTCAGCTGTGTATGTGGGTGTGAAATGGTCTGTGCTCTCAGTCTTATTGCCCTCACTTTCTCCTCAGCTAAAGAAACGGGCATTGGACCAACTGCGCCTGGTAAAATCCAAACCACAGAGGAGCCCAAAACAACCTCCTCAGCAGCTGTGGCTGGACCCCTGCTCAGGTGACCTGCGACCCCTGTGCCTGCCCCAGCACCCTTGGAGACCCCCGTGGGCACTGGAGAGACATTGGTATTTTGGGATGCCTCAATCTCTCTGCCCAGGATCCCTCTTATAACTCTGCTAAGAGGATTTTTGGAAGCCTGGGCATATTTAAGCCCCTGGTCTTCTGAGGCTTCCCAATTGCTTCTGTTGTCCTTGGGGTCATCTGACTTTTTCTGTAGAATAAACAGGTGTGTAACCCAAGGGAGTCCCAGGAAATGGGCAAAGGGGGTTACAGCCAAGATACCTACCTACGAGTGAGGGTTGTAACCAGCGTAGGCTCTCTCCTGGGACCTAGGGTGATTGGTAGGTGTCTCCATAAATCGGGATGAGGGGATGGTACAGGAAGAATGGGATGGTCTGTGGGGTGGTGAAAGGCTGGTCTCCCATGTTCTCGCCTTTCTCTTCTTCATTCCTGTCTTCCAGACCCAGACGTGAACCTGAAGCCTTACAGCCTGGTGCACCCTGTGGTGGTCAAGACACCCCGTCCTGTGGTGCTGTCACCCAACTGCATTGCACCACGGCTCATCAGGAACCTGCTGGACTTGCCCACCTCTCGCCTGGACTTTCACATGTGCCCAGCAGGTAGGTGGCAATGAGTGGCTGATATCTCTGGGGCTGGTTTTGGCTGAGTGAGGTAGAGTACACGTCTCCTACTTCTGAGGGCTGCTTTCCCCTTTTGCCTCCTGCCATTTCTTAGCCCTAGAGTGGAAAGCTAAAATATTGCTCAAAGAGGTTACATCTGTGGAGGCCTTGGTCAACCCACTTTAGGGAAGAGGTGCTCTTAGTCTTGGAAGTATGAGATGTGGTCCATGTGGCTCTTGGAAAGCACGTGATTTCTCCTTTCAGCAGCTGAGTGTGAGGGTCTCTGTCTCCCCAGACAATACCTCTTGCCAGGTTATCTTTTTGGGCAGAGTGTCTGCAAGACATTCCCTCCTGTTTTTAACTGCGTCCTATCCCTTTGGCCCATAGGTAAGCCAGCCCTCCTTTCTGGACTCCTGGGGCATGGGGATCTTCTCTTTTGCGTTGAGAGGGTGGTGGTGGCGTTGTCTTAATGCTCTGTGTGGCTCTTCCCAGAGATGAAGCCCCTGGCTGAGGTGGGATCAAGCTGACTTCACACCAGCTCTTCCTCCCCAGGAATGAGAGGATCCAGACTCAGTGCTGTTATCCCCTTTCTTCTGTCAGGGGCATGTGGCTGACCTGCTGCTGGGGAAAGGACTTTTCTCCCATGTGGAATTTTCACAGAGGACAACTCTTTCCTTCTTCCTTCCTCCTCCCTTCTCCACAACTCTTCTTTCTCCGTGTTTAGAGTTCTCCCTTTGCCAACTGCATGACTGGAAAATGAGTTGATCTATTTTGGAGTAGAGAGGGCAGCTACAGAGGTAGTGAAAAATCACCGGCTTGCTGAAGAAGGATGGCTCTGCAAATTTTGGCCACTGGGCTTCTTATCTGAGGGACTTGGCCACATATCCTGTCCTACTGAGCCCTCTGCAGGGCCCCCCTCACACTGCATGGGCACATGTTACTGCAGCTGGGAATTTGTACTGAGGGCATAAACTATGTTCTCCCCTGTTGTGGGGGAAGGAAGGTGATCTGGGAGCCCCGAGCCATTTGTCTTTTCTTTGCTGCCCGTGTTTTCCTTTGGAGAACAAGCCGGCCAGTGCAGAGTCAGTATAAACCAGCTGACCTTCCACAGGAGCCTGCTGCCCCTGAAAAAGACAGATTGCTTTTCAGTCTCCAGCTCTACCTAGGAAGCACTTGTGCCACCAGACAGAGATAGCAGAGGATGCCCAGCCAGCCTGGGGCTTGGAAGAGCTGGAACATGTTCTGGATCCAGTTCCAAACATGCCTGCTGTTAAATACATTACTTGATATCTATCATAGGAGGGAGCAGGTCCTACAAGCCTTGTTAGGCTCCCCGGTTGTGTTTTGGTGGCAGTGTGAGTAGCTGCCTAGAGCAGCATGGGCAGCAGGTAAGACCCAGCACCTGCTTCAGCCACGCTGGGCTGCAGAGCCTGAGGCTCCCAAGAGAGGTCTCGGGGTATGAGGGTGTTGCATCCTCTTCTGTCAGGAGTTACCAGGGTCACCAGGCAGTCATCGCTTTGACCACGCCAGACCTCGCTGTCCTGCCAGCTCTGCCTCCAGTTGTCTGTCTCGGCATCAGCTCTCTGCTGCCTGGTGTTGGCTCTTCTGCTGGGTGCAGTCCTTCTACCCCCAAGCAGGGGGAGGTGGCTCAGGCTGCCACCAACAAAGGGAGGTTCAGCTTGCCCCTTCATCTTCCTCCCACTTTCCTCTGCCAACACACACCCTCCTCTTGCTTCCTCAGCCCTGCTGCTCACGGGAGCCATCTGCAAGCCCATGCAGCTCACAAACCCTGCAGAAAACCCACCTGGTAAAATAAAGTGATTATTTTTCTGCCATACTCTGTTACAGAGGGGCTGGGACAATGTGGCAGGGGAGATAATGGCTGTGAGCCGGCTTAGGCTGCTCTGGTTACTGCAACATAAGTGCTGCTCTTGCCCTGCAAGTCATCTGCAGCTGTGATATCTTGCTTGTTCTGTAGACAGAAAGCTGCAGGAAATCCATGCCAATGTGTAATGTTGTATAATTAGACTTGCTCTCCAGAATCTATAAACACTGAACTTGATAAGCATCAGCGCGGCAGCCGACGCGCGGGATCTGAGGTAAAAAGATGTGCAAGAAGGAGCAGGGGCTGACGTCTCCCTCTTCATCTCCCCTTGGCTCACAGAGAAGCTGGCAAAAGGGGATCCCAGTGCAACCTACGCTCGGGAACACCCTCTGTCTAGAACTGCCCCCCAGGACCAGAGGGAGAGTGGGCAAATCCGCGTGATCCGGGAGGCAATGGAGAAGGTGCTGAGCTGTTTGGTGTGGGGAGAGGGGGCCAGGATGGAGCACCCAATCCAGACTGGAGGGGGAGGGGGGGGGGGCAGCTGGATGGGGAAGAAGGAGGTTGGTGTGATAGAGAGGGAGCTGCTTGCCTGGGGGTTGTGTCATTTGGAGGGTGTTTTAGTCCGGGTGCTGTGGGTTTGTGGAGCAGCAGATATGGACATTTGCTTGAGTCTCTGTTGAGCTCAGGTGAAAGAAATGGGAATTAGGGATTCATGGGGAAGGTGGTGGGAAATGTCATATGCAGAATGACGTCTTGCTTTCACATTCCTCATCTTCACCAAAGCAGGAACTGCTTAGGGCAGACAGATAAATGTGGGGATGTGGGTGACAATGATGACAAAAGGGATGTGAAGATGGGCTGTGGCTGAGTGAGGGGTCCAGCTGGCTCTTGGTTTGGGCTGGTGGTGATGGAGTGGGTGACCCTGCTCTTTAATTCTTCCCTTCCCTCTTGGCAGTGACTGTAAATCCCACATTTAATGGAATTACTATTGGAAAAGCAATGATATTTCACAGTATGGGGTTTGATTTAATGTAACTGTCAGGGGCTGGGGTTATTTTTTCTCCATTTAAATCAGTAAATCTATTCAATTTCCCTTCTAGAATAAACACTGCCTGCTAGAGCTGGGAGTTCAGAGTGTGAGGGATCTAATTAGACATGAAATATACCCCATCGTTATCCATGTCGAGGTCACCGAGAAGAACGTTAGAGGACTCAGGTAAGAAGAGACAGACTGGCATGGATGAAGGGTACCATGGGAGGAAAGAGAAGCCCTTGTCTCTGTTCAGAGGGGAGAGACAAAGACTGGGGTGAGAGCTCTTGCTGTGTCTACACTGGGGCTGGCTGCTGTCAGGGGATAAAGGGCAGGAAACTTGGCTTTGCCTACGTGTGAGGGAATTCCTGGGTGTTTTTGCTGCCCCAAGGGTAACGCTCGTGCCCGTGTTTTCCCCAGGAGCTTGCTGGGGAAGGCGGGCCAGCGGGACTCGGAGGTGCTGAAGGTGTGCCGAAGTGCAGAGCGGGCTCTCCACACTCTGCCGTGCTCCTGGGTCTGCGTGGAGCCCCACGCCTGGAGCCACGCCGAGGAGCTGCCCAAGGTGGTTCGAGGATGCATCTTCCAGGAGCAAACTCGCCCGCTGTGGATCGAGGATGGTGATGACTGAGCTGGGGGTAGCAGGGTGGACATTGCCAGCTATTGTCGCCAAGAGATGTTCTCAGAGGTCCCTGCCTCCCCAAGCTCCTCTGGGTAGCATATTCTTCCTCCCTGAGAGGATGCCAGCAGCAAAGGCCCACAGGGGTAGCCTTTCTGGTCCCCTTGAGGCCACCAGGCTCTGGGGAGGAACACGTGCTGCCTCCCTTGTCTGAGCTGTCTGTATTTTATCAGAGAGACATCTTCCACCATCATGGTGGAAACCACTCTCTCACGGGCTGTTCCCCAGCACCTTGGGCTGCCAGATGGGAAACATAGGGGAGCTGTGGGATCAGGCTGTGCAGGAGCATTTCTGACACACATTTGAAGCCCTTCTCCCATCACCTTCATCTCCCCTGCCCTGTGGCACTGTATGCTCTGGGTCCCCTTTTCCCCATCTACCTCACCTCCAGGCCCCACGGCCCAGGGAGCACGGCTCAGATGCCAGTGCCCTGCCACGGCTGGAGTGACACTAAGCTCACAACAAAGCCTTGTTTTACAGGAGCTGTATTCTTTATTGCTTGTAAATTATTAATAGAGCCTTTTATTGGCAAACCACATATAAAGCAGAATTAAATACCATTCATAATGGGAATGGATGGCAGGCTGTGGGCTTGTGTGTAACTGGGAAGGTTCAGGTGATGCATGACGGGGTATTTTTCTCCTCCTTTAGCTAAGACCCAACTGCCCAGCCCTCCAGGGGAAGGAGGGAACACTGCTGTTGTAGGAGAGCAGGAGGTATGGGGAGAGGACGGGCTGAGCGTGCCACAGACCATAGCCCCCTCCTGTTTTTACTTGCCCCATTTTTCAGTCCCTTGCCTCTCCCCAGGGCTGATGTTGGCCAGGTTGCTCCAGGAAAGCCAGGGAATAACTCGCTTGATGTGGCTAGCTGAGGTCCCTAGAGCTTCACATCCCTCTGTGCCCTGGTTGTCGTGAAGTTATGAGCCAGCTCCCTCATCTTCCTGGGGGACACCAGTGAGACAGCCCTGGGGCAGTGCCCTTCCAGTGCTGTTCTCACCCGAACACGGGATCCAGGGTGTGTTCAGACTCCGGCAAAGGGAAGAGGGAGGGTTTGGGTAGCAGCAGCTGTGCTTGCCCACCCTAGCACAGTCCTGACCCCTAACCAATAGCTGTTATCAGCCCCTGCTATGGGAAGGGCCCGTGCCATGGAGAGGTGGTGATTGTGGTGGTAGGTGGTCTTACCTGGGGCATGCAAGAGGAAAAGGGAGTCTGTGGTTCTGGGAGGCTCCATGGGGTATGAGGCCAGGCAACTGGCTTAGTCCAGTGATCCTGGGGTTAGTGGGAGAAGATGGACAACCAACACCAGAGTCACGTCCTCTCTGTGTCCTCCTCACCCCTGTGCTTAAGGCATTGCTAGTGCCATGCACTTTTGAAGCTCTGAGAAAAGATTAGCTTGCTGATCTTCATGGGTCCCCTGTGAGATGTTATTTCAGGCTCAAAACCAGTTGCCTGTGTCTTTTATGAGGATAAGAGTGAAGGGGGGAGGAAAGAAAATGAAAAGATTTTAACCTACAGTCACTAAAATGTAGAGCAAAGTCCCAGCTCTGCCCTGGAGCAATGCAGCTCTCCTCCTAGGGAAGGGAGAACGGGTGTAACACGTGGCTCCAAATGAAAGATCCCAAACGACTTCCACACCAGGGGATGCAGCCTGAGCATCCACACAGAGCCAGCCCTCAGGGAGGGTGCATGCCCTGCAGGCAACGTAAGTGGGACTCTTGTTGAGCTGTTGAGAAGACAAGTCCCAAAGCAAATTCCCATCCACCTTGGCGGGGATTTGGAGATGAGAGTTTGCATCTTTGTAGGGGGAAAAAAAAGTAGCTCTTGAGTACCCAGGGGAACCTGTGAAGCACTTTGGTTCAGGGCTTGCCTCCTGCTGGCACTGGGAACCATCTCCATCCCTACGGCCTAGGCTGAGGGTGGTTAAGAGCAAGCCTCTCTATTTTGGGTAGTCAGGCTCTGCTCCCAGCTTGGCACTTGCTAGTCCCCCTCCAAGTAAACAGATGGCCCCCAGGCACCTCCCTGGGCCGTCAGTGTTGTCAGCTGGAGGGAAAGGCAGGCAAGAGAAGGTTGCTGGGACGCAGGCTGGCGCTGCCCAGTGCTCCAAGCAGCAGGTGGCACTGCCTCACCTGCTCCGAGGCTTCTTCCAAGACCTCTCTTTATCCTTCTTGTCTCCCCTGAGGCTTTCAAAATCCAGCTTCAACTTGTTCTGGACACGGGTGAGAAGCTGGGCAGAGGGCTCCAAGGCAAACACAGATGACCCACCCGCTGCCCTGCACACCCCAGTCCACCTTCTTTGTACCTCTGGGGGGGTGGCTGACTGCTCGGAGGAGTGAGTCACGGGTTAGGTAACAAGCAGAATGCAATTAGCAGCCCTGGGCACCAATTACCAGCTGTAACAGCCTTGTGCAAGCCCCTGTAACAAGTCACCTAGAGCAAGATTTCTGCCTCCAGGGAGGGGATCAGCAAGGCAGCCATGTGTGTCACCCTGGGAAGTCACCAGTTCTTTCCACGCTTCCCTCCTGCCCCAGCAGAGCTGCAGCAGTATGGGGAGTCTCTCCTGTGCACCTCCCCACCTGCAACAGAGGGTCAGCCAACCCCACCCCCGGGCAGGGATGCCCCACCCCCACCCCCGGCCCCCCAGAAGCAAGAGGTATCTCACAGCACAAGAAGCAGGTTGTGCCCACTTGTTTCATACGTGGCTGGGTCTGACCTCTTCTGCTTCCTGGCACCACGCTCTGTACAACGTAGCTTTGAATCGTGTTTGACTCCTGAGGACATCACCAAGAATCCTCTGCCTGTGTCCCCCTTTTGCCTCCCAAATGATCTCTTAGGCCAGGACTGGGAGGTGGCTGCAGGATGCCTGGAAGCTGTGGAAACTGCTTTTACAGCTGCGTGGGGCTGAAGAACTCAGAGAGGTTAGTTTCTGGTTTGGGAGCAGTGACCAGCTATGGGAGTAATCCTGGTACTTAGCCCAGAGGCAGCAGGTTGGTCATACCAGCTTCATATGCCTGCAGTAAGGCAAGCTCCAGAGGTGAATGACTCCTCATCTGCCCCAAATCTGTGTAAGAAAACACTGCTATTGAAAGGAATCCCTCCAAAGGGATATGGGAGATGCTCTGGAGATGTTCTTGCTTCGGGGGAAGGCTAAGGGTCTTGGAGACTCAGAGAAGTACAAGGAAGGAGAAGTGGACTCGGTGGTTTCTTCCTTACAGGGAAAAAAAAAAAAGTTGTAGTCAGGGAGAGTGCTGGGGTGAAGGGGTGTGTAAGAGGCCAGGGAAAATGAACACAGGGGGTTAGCCCTGCAGGGAGGTCATCTCCCCAGAAAATGTCTGTGTCTGGACACGTGGTGGGCGTGTGGAACAGAGGGACCCTGATTCCTGCCCTGACCCCCTTTTCTAAGGTCCCATGATCTGGTGTGCAGGGCCTTTGCCTCATGGTGCTGTGTCCCCCCCCCCATTTCCCCTGGGCTTTCATCTTATTACTTTTAATATTTTTTTTTATTTTTTTTTTGATATGCAGAGATTGGATGCCCACAGTTTGCAGCTCCCTGAGGAGCCGCTCTGATTTCAGCAGCTTATGTAGAGCACTACAGACCATCCTGCTGTCCCCATGCTCACTGAACAGGGAAGTTGGGGTGGGAGTGTGGAAATCATCCCCTCCTGGGCTGGTTGCCTCTCTGTACCACCTGGCTGCTTTGTAAAGTAGCCTAGAGGTGGCATGAAGGGGACCTTCATGGTCACCCACCCCATATCCAACTGAACCAGCAACTGCATGCAGCAGTCTGTGGTGCTGACCCCAAAATTTCCTGTCTGCAGTGGTCTTGTCTTGGGAGGGGCTCTCATGCCTTGGGAGGGTCTCTGGTATCCCTATCACTGGGGAAGCCTTCTCCATGCAGGACTTTCTCAGCTAGGCTCAGCATGTTCTGTCTCCCAGCCCCAGACTACCCTCCTGGCCTCATAGGTTCTTGATGGCAGCCAGAGGGCTGGGGTGAAGGTGGTGCAGCAGAGATGTCTGGCCATGCCCAACGGAGAGGGTTGTTGGTGGTGAAGAAGCTGGAGGTGGCATTTTGCTGTTGTGTCTGTAGGACTCTGGGGTTCTCCATAGTGGGAAAGGACACCTCCCTTCTTTGCCCAGGGAAAGGGAAAAAAGTAGCATCATCTTGGACAGCAGGAGGGACAAGTTGCTGAGCTCAGCTTTGCTGCAGTGGGGGACAAAGACCTGGGTGGGATATAAAGTCAGAGGTGATGCTGAGCCATGGACATCGAAAGGTAAGCAGCAGGCCCTCCCTTGCACTCTCTGGTGATGGTGTACCTCTTTCTGTGAGTGTCACTGGCTCTGCAGCTGCCCGGGCAGCACTGTCCTTGGGCATCCTTGGTGGGAATGTGAGATGGGGGAGGCAGGGATATGTGGCTGGAGGCAGAGGGAAAGGGCCCTTCAAGTTTAGAGAGGGTCTGGGTCATGGTTTGGGGAGATTAGTGTCAGAAGTGGGGGTCAGACCCTAGTTTGGGCATATGGGGGGTGGGGCAAAGGGGGCACGCAGTCCTGCTTTGGGGACCCAGGGTGGGGTTAAAGGGCAGGGGCAGCCATTCAGAGCAGTGCTCCCAGGAAAAATCTGGGGCTGGGAGAACTCCCAGGGAAACATCCTTCTTCCCGAGAACAATAGAGGACCTTGCACCTTAACTTCCCCAGGGTCCCCGTCTGTGCCCCCTACCCCAACTCCCGCGGGGCTGAGCAGGGCTGCAGGGATTGGGCCAGAGTATCACAGTGGAGCAGGAAAACCAGTCAAGCAACAGCTTTGTCCTCCCACATCAGCTGTTTGTCACCCCAGAGGTATCCCAACCTGGCTATGCCCCAGTGAGGCAAACCCACTGTCAAACCCAACGTTCGCCCCCCTCCCTTCCATCCTCCACCCTCTTCCTCCCCCGGGGCGGGTGCCCCGCCCCGTGCCCGGAGGCGGGACCGGGGTCGGGGCCAGAGCTGTCGGGGAGCAAGAACGAGCTGTGCAGAGGCAGCAGGTGGAGAGACAACCCCGCCGCAGGCATGGCACCCAGCCCTGCAGCCCTGCGCCCACTGCTCGCCTCCACCCCGCAGCCCCTGGCTGGGCTGCGTGGGCTGGTGTCAGCTGGGGAACCGATGCTTTCGGTCCAGGCTTGCCACCCATGGCTCTGATCTCCTTTGCTGCCCTCTTGCCTGGGACCCTTGGCCTCTCTGTCAGGAGTGGGGGTGCTTGCTTTCCTCCTGGCAAGCTGTGCCAGCCGCCTGCCTGGTGCCTCTGAGTGTTTTCCCATCACGCAGCTCTGCCTTGCTGGGTCATCGAGCCTTCTTAGTCTGTGAAAATTCCCCCTGCTTCACTGCTAGCCAACGGGGCTGTTGTCTCTTTGGCTTTCTGGTCTTCACCTACGCTATTCCTTGGCCACATCCTACTCACACTTCGCTCTCAGTTGGTCCTGCCCCTTCGGAGGCTTCGAGAAGAGTGTACAGCTTCACGTGGAGGTACAGGAAGAGCTTGTCCTTGTTCAAGACACTACTGGCTGTGGTGAGAACAATTTGGGAGCTATGGGCCGTCGGCTCATCCATGGTCTCTCTGGAGCTGCAGTCTTCCTTGTCAGCGTGGCTCTCCTCTCTGTGAGGCACCGCGGGGCTCAGGAAACAGCTCAGTACCCAGGGCTCAGGGAGGGGATGTTGAAGAAGCCAAAGCAATGGAGCAAAGCGAGTCCAGAAGGAGGAGGTGGCAGGGAGCAGAAGGATCTGAAAGTCCATCCTCTGGAGGGATACAGGACTGATGGAAGCCTGACGCTTGGGGACATTTTCATAGCTGTGAAGACAACAAAGAGATTTCACCAGAGCAGGATGGAGCTGCTCTTGGACACCTGGATATCCCGGGCCAGAGAGCAGGTGAGCATATGGATTTGAATGGGAGAGGGGGATGCTTGGTAACGGGACAGGGACAGGGGGGTGGGTGCAAGGGGATACAGGCTAAAGAAAGGGGAGGCTGGACAGTGCACTCCCACCCAGTACTTCGCCTCATTTTCCCTAATTCTCACTTCTGTTCACATTAAAAGGGAGATGCTACCCAGAAAAATGTTTCAGTGACAGCTGCTTCATGGGATAGGCTGGCAGAGAAGATGAATAACTTGTGTGGGCTCTTCCCATGAAGGCTGGGAGGATGACTGCTCTTAGCAGGCATCACCTGACCCTAGCCTATGCTCAACTTTTTCAGCCTAAAGTGTAAAGGACTTAATTTCCTTTTTTTTTAGCCCAGTAGCACTGGGGGGTGCAGACTGCCTGGGCCACACCAGCAGACTGAGAGCACAGACCATCCTGGGTCTATGTGACATGGTGGCTTTCTACCTTCTAGTGCCATGACTTTGCTAGGTTTCGAGTTGAGTGGCTCCCCATGGCCCTCGATCGGGATGCCTGCATTGTGCCTGGGCACCCTTTGCCTCAAGATGGTGTGGTGCAGCATTCAGGAGAGCAAGGCAGGAGGACCTGGAGGACCTCTCAGAGTGCAGGATGGGGTGGTTGCAGCTCTGTTTGGTCCCCAGCACATCAGGACAATTCACTCCTTGCTTTCTTGGGCAGATCTCGTGTGCTTAATCTTGAAGAGGTGCGGATGCTTTTTTTTTTGTTGTTTGTTTGTTTTTAATGGGGGGTGGGTCTGATGTTTCCACCTTTTGCTAAAGTAGCATTTGGAGAGTTTCCTTCCTGCTAGAGGAACTGATGTGAGGCACCACGTTGGTGGTGGCTGTGCAGACAGGCTTACTGGTGGGCAGAAGTACTCCCCAGAGCCTGTGTACTTCTCTCCCTCCCTTGCTGCTCCTTAAGAAAAAAGCAATCCAGTGGCTGTCCCCAGAGGGTGGGAGGGGTTTTTTTTGCCTCTGCCTGTGTGTGATGAGTGCCTAGAAGACAAATTCAGGCTTCAGCGAGGAAGGGTGACGGAGGTGGAGGTATTGGGTAGGAGAATGCTTGCAGCAATGCAGGGTTTTCTGGGTAAGGGTGGTTTTCTACTTCATGGTGCTGCAACTGTCTGGTCTGCTGTGGTTGTCACAGGAAGCCATGTCCTATTTTGAGCACACTTCCTCTCCTGTCTGCGTGTCCCTCTCAGCATCTGAGAAGCCCTTCTTCCTCCTCCAGATGTACTTGTCCTCTCTGCCCAAACTCAGCCCAGCAGCTCTTCAGAAAAACCATCCCTGATCCTAATGCATGGCAGCACTTCCATTAAGATGTGATGACTGGGGCTCTTGGAGTGTGTTTTTAAGGAGCAGCTCACCTTTCCCTCCCCGTGCATTTGACAAGCAGGCGCTTGGCCATTCTGCTGATGACAGGAATTAGACACCAGCTCCCCAGGTTCATCTAACCCTCTCTGTTTGGCAGGCAAACCACGTCCAAACCTGGGAAGAGGTGCTGAATTTTCCATACTGCTGCCAGCCCGTAGGAAAACTTCATAGACTGAGCAGGAGAATAGGAAGGAAGGGGTAGGGTGGGAGCATCTGTCATTTTTAAACAGTGTTTTTTCATTGTTATCAATTTTTGTTGCAAGCTCAGTGTTCCCCTTCCCCCCTTCCTCCTCCCCCCTCGTCAATTTTCCGTGGTTTTCTTCTGCTTTTTTACTAAATGGCCTTGAGGGCAGGGGAATGGGGGTGGAGTGGGAGGTAAAGAGAAGTACATGAAAGTCAAAAGCTTTTTTTTTTTTAAATATACTGCTGCTGGAGGGTTGTGGGGTTTTTTTTGGAGGCAGGGAAAGGGGTAGTTTGGAAAAAAATGACAATATAGAAACCTTGCTTAGCAAGAAAAAGACAGCTTTCAATTTGCAAAGGACGCTTAATTGTGGTGGGGCTGGGGATAAGTCACCAGACCTCCTGAGAGTGAAACTTTATGGAGAGGCATAGTCTTTAAGAGCCAGTCTTGGAGAGGTCCAGGTCTCAGAAGCCCTGATGTGCAGAGACTGCCTCCTCCTAGGGCTGACCCACAGTCTTGCTGTCTTACCCTTACTCATGGCTGGAGATTGATTCAGTGGGTCCTTCTCTGCAGGTGGCCAGCAAGGAAACAGCAGCAGCTGGCTGTGCTGCTGATGCTAAGCCTGGTTTCAGAGGTGATTACCTGTATGGTGTCCTCTGGAGGAAGCAACCCAAGCCCCACAGGTCAGGCTTAGGTGACTGCAACAGGAGGCAGGAACAGCTGTGATTTTTATGGCTAGGACAGACTGTACAGAAGCCAAATTAAAAGTCCTCTATGTTGGACTCTGTCAGGGTAGACAATAAGAGGGAGAGAGACTTTCCCTGAAACTGCACAGTTTAAAGAGATGAGAAGATACACAGATGGTGAAAGACAGGAAGGGGAAGGGTGAGGTGGGCACTCTTCACTGTACCGTGCTCCACCTCTGAGAACCAATCCACGACAAACTTTTCACTGGAGTTTGATGTGAAAATCATTTCAGCAAAAGGCCTTTACCTCAGAAAAGGTTTTGCATAACCAAAAGTGTTGGTTTTGATGATTGTTTAGGCCAGACAGCATCTTGGAATGGCTTATATTCTTGACCCCCCATAGTTTTGATGGAGATAAGTCTAAGCTTCTGGTCTGAAACAGCATTTTGTTCAGCAACATAAACTAAAGATATCCAACCATTTGAAATGAAACCTTTGCATGAACACACTGTAAATTTTGAACCTGTTTTATGGACAGGACACAACAATAACCTGCTGAGGTGTTTGCATTTTGAAGGGGGTTTCTTTCTGGAGCTTGGGAGATGAACAAGGCCCTGGACTGTCAGATTCTTTATCACAGAATTACAGACTGGTAGGGGATGGAAGGGACCTCTGCAGGTCATATAGTCCAATCCCTTTGCTACATCAAGGTGACCCAGAGCAGGTTGCCCAGGACCACATCCAGGTGGATTTTGCACATCTCCAGAGAAGGAGACTCCACAGCCTCCCTGGGCAGCCTGTGCCAGGCTCTGTCACCCTCACAGCAAAGAAGTTTTTCCTCTTATTCAGACAGAACTTCCTGTGTTCCAGTTTGAGCCCATTGCCCCTTGTCCTGTCACTGAGCATCACTGAAAAGAGACTAGTCCCACGCTCTTGACATCCACTCTTTAGATATTTATAAACATTGGTAAGATCCCCTTTCAGTCTTCTCCAGGCTAAACAGCTCCAGGTGTCTCAGCCTTTCCTCTTAAGAAGGATGCTCCAGTCCCATAATCATTTCCTTTTCCTGGTTTTCCCTTGCTAGGCTGCTTTCCCTGCTTGGGGTGAGGAGGTCTCAAACTCTAGTGTTTATTCATTGCATGAGCTCTTGTGTTCATGGAGCCACCAGGCAAAGCCATTTGACACCAGTGGCTCCATATCACTGCTGGCACTGCTGTCCAGCAGACATCCTTTCCCACCCAGACATCATCACTTCAGAATGGAGTGTCTGTAGCTTTGCTGAGGGACACACGGTGGCAGTCACTTGGATGCTGGCAGCAGCTTCTCTTCCAGGTTGCCTACTTTCAGGGGCACGAGGGATGGATAAACAAGGATGCAGGCAGCTGCCTGTGCTATTGTGATCTTCAGGACAGAGCCAGGGCACATACTCCAGCACCTCTGGAATACTGTAGCCTCATGTGCTGTGGAGGTCAAAGTCTGGGAGAGCCAGAGAAATCAGTTTTGCCTGGTTCCCACACTCAGAGCCTTCTTTTTCCAGGTATTTTGGACAGCATGGTGTGCCCTGTGGTGACAATGTGCCACCATCCTCGAGTTCCCACAGAGTGTCTGCAAAAAACATTTTCCACCTTGTTTCAGGATGAAAGTGGGAACCTTGGAATATTTTCACAAGTAGAAAATCTGGGAAAAGATGCACATTCCTATTTTAAGTCCATCAGATACGATGTTTGTTAGACACATGATTTCCAGGCAGTTTTATATCTGTAAGCAAGTAATTGCCAGCAACGTTTCTGGGTTTGCTTTTGTTGTTGCTTTGGTTTGGTTTGGTTTTTTTTGTTTGTTTTGGTTTTGGGTTGTTTTGTTGTTTTTTTTTTTTTTTTTTGGGAAAAGCAAGAAAGGTTTAGTGGTT